>JAKOGI010001839.1:0-110000 GCA_029747015.1 Carnegiea gigantea | reverse complement strand
AGATCCAAGGAGGGAGCCCACTTCAATCAAGGTCCATGGCAACAAGCCCAAGTGAGGTTCCATCCTAAAACCAATTGGTAATAGGAGGAGTAGCCCACTTGACTTATATACCATGACCCTTCTTCTCAAACTCCCGATGTGGAACTTCTTTGCTCATGTGTGACATTCCCAACAATCTCCCCCTCACACATGAGTCTCTTTCACACCACATCAATACACAATCTCTCCTTTGAGCGGAAGCCTTTACCAAGGTATCAAGCCACCATCAAGAGCTTATCTACGCCATCGAGCGACGCTGCAGCACGCGTATTACCGCTCGATCAACACCTGTGTGTCACTTCACCATGCTCGTCCATGGGGTCCACTATGCCACACCTTTATCGCCTAACCGAACGCACCATTGGCTCTGATATCACTTGTTGGGGAGATCCAAGGAGGGAGCCCACTTCAACCAAGGTCCATGGCAACAAGCCTAAGTGAGGTTCCATCCTAAAACCAATTGGCAATAGGAGGAGTAGCCCACTTGACTTATATACCATGACCCTTCTTCTCAAACTCCCGATGTGGGACTTCTTTACTAATGTGTGACGTTCCCAACAATCTCCCCCTCACACATGAGTGCACAAGCTCCCCCTTGAGCGGAAGCCTTTACCAAGGTGTCAAGCCACCCATCAAGAGCTTATCCATACCATCGAGCCACACTGCAGTACACGTATTACCGCTCGATCAACACCTGCGTGTCATTTCACCAAGCTCGTCCATGGGGTCCACCATGCCACACCTTTTGTTGCCTAGCCGAACGCACCGTCGGCTTTGATACCTCTTGTTGGGGAGATCCAAGGAGGGAGCCCACTTCAACCAAGGTCCATGACAACAAGTCCAAGTGAGGTTCCATCCTAAAACTAATTGGCAATAGGAGGAGTAGCCTACTTGACTTATATACCATGACCCTTCTTCTCAAACTCCCGATGTGGGACTTCTTTACTCATGTGTGACGTTCCCAACAATCTCCCCCTCACACATGAGTGCACAAGCTCCCCCTTGAACAGAAGCCTTTACCAAGGTGTCAAGCCACCCATCAAGAGCTTATCCACACCATCAAGCCACGCTGCAGTACACGTATTACCGCTCGATCAACACCTGCGTGTCATTTCACCAAGCTCGTCCATGGGGTCCACCATGCCACATCTTTTGTTGCCTAGCCGAACGCACCGTCTGCTCTGATACCACTTGTTGGGGAGATCCAAGGAGGGAGCCCACTTCAACCAAGGTCCATGGTAACAAGTCCACTTGAGGTTCCATCCTAAAACCAATTGGCAATAGGAGGAGTAGCCCACTTGACTTATATACCATGACCCTTCTTCTCAAACTCCCGATGTGGGACTTCTTTACTCATGTGTTCATGAGTAAAGAAGTCCCACATCGGGAGTTTGAGAAGAAGGGTCATGGTATATAAGTCAAGTGGGCTACTCCTCCTATTGCCAATTGGTTTTAGGATTGAACCTCACTTGGGCTTGTTGCCATGGACCTTGGTTGAAGTGGGCTCCCTCCTTGGATCTCCCCAACAAGTGATATCAGAGCCAATGGTGCGTTCGGTTAGGCGATAAAGGTGTGGCATAGTGGACCCCATGGACGAGCATGGTGAAGTGACACACAGGTGTTGATCGAGCGGTAATACGCGTGCTGCAGCGTCGCTCGATGGCGTAGATAAGCTCTTGATGGTGGCTTGATACCTTGGTAAAGGCTTCCGCTCAAAGGAGAGATTGTGTATTGATGTGGTGTGAAAGAGACTCATGTGTGAGGGGGAGATTGTTGGGAATGTCACACATGAGCAAAGAAGTTCCACATCGGGAGTTTGAGAAGAAGGGTCATGGTATATAAGTCAAGTGGGCTACTCCTCCTATTACCAATTGGTTTTAGGATGGAACCTCACTTGGGCTTGTTGCCATGGACCTTGGTTGAAGTGGGCTCCCTCCTTGGATCTCCCCAACAAGTGGTATCAGAGCTGATGGTGCGTTCGGCTAGGCAACAAAAAGGTGTGGCATGGTGGACCCCATGGACGAGCTTGGTGAAATGACACGCAGGTGTTGATCGAGCGGTAATACGTGTACTGCAGCGTGGCTTGATGGTGTGGATAAGCTCTTGATGGGTGGCTTGACACCTTGGTAAAGGCTTCCGCTCAAGGGGGAGCTTGTGCACTCATGTGTGAGGGGGAGATTGTTGGGAGCGTCACACATGAGTAAAGAAGTCCCACATCGAGAGTTTGAGAAGAAGGGTCATGGTATATAAGTCAAGTGGGCTACTCCTCCTATTGCCAATTGGTTTTAGGATGGAACCTCACTTGGACCTGTTGCCATGGACCTTGGTTGAAGTGGGCTCCCTCCTTGGATCTCCCCAACACAAATTTGTACAGTCATAGCCTGGGAGGCTCAAGTAATTTATGGCAGCTCAACTTTCGATAGTGTGACGCTGACATAGGTGCTGGGCTTGCTGGGCTTATTCGACCAGTCGAAACCTTATATTGGTCTTTTGGATCACCTGTCGAAGAGGCTGGACGACTGGTTCGACCGTTGGAGCTCCATTTCATTAATGGACAAGGTGTTGTTTTGGGTTTTATTTCCTGCAGTAATTGTTTCTCTATTCGCGGAAGCTGCTTTTGTGCCATCAAGATACTATTATTTCAAAGCCGAGCTACACGACACTACCATGTACACAAAACAGCTGAGAGCTCTGTCGTTGCTGCAAGCTAAGCATCGTCTAGAAGAGTATGCTCCTGCTCGGGGGTCTTTATTCTTTCGTGATTTCTTCGACCTCAATACTCCAAGTATTGAAAGGTAAGATGTATACACTTCTTCCTTCCATGCCCCAAATCTAAGCATCGTCTAGAAGAGTACGCTCTGTCGTTGCTGCAAGCTAGGTCAAACTTTTCTCACTTTAACCATTAAGTTAACAAAAGAGTTAATAATTCATAATATGAAACCCTTAAGTTAATATCAAAAAACACTATATCAAATATATTTTACAAAACATTTTCATTAAGATACAAATTAAATTTTGGGAATTTTTGTATAATACATATAATAATAAAAATTAATGGTCTTATAAAGAGTGTATGTAGCATACTAGGCATTGTCCTACTGTTAGTGGATGCTCCGGCGCCCTTTCAATATGGATGCTCATTTTTTCACGTCTCTTTTACGTCTTAAGGGTGACTTCAAAAGATTTAGAGCAACTTGTCCGCCAGAGATATCGGAACCACATTTGGGTTTGGAGTGCCTTGGAATCCCTGCTGATGGAAGCTTGAGCTACCTACTACCAGAAGAAATACCTATCGCAGTGCTTACAAAATGCTTGGTATGTAGTCAGATTAATGGTTTTTTCAATTCCTCATCAGTCACTCTGTCGCTCTTCCTCTGTATTTTATTTCTTGTGGGGTGTTTGGTTTTAGTTTCTTGTGTGTTAACAAATGAATAGTTGTGATGGGACAGATCTACTAGTTACGGCTTAATAGTAACTCGACATTAGTGAAATGAAGAATTTAAGACACACACAGAGAAAAAAAAAAGGCCAAACGAGGAGTTGGGATGAGCATGTATGATAGTAACTTGGAACCGGTTCGAAACTAGTCAAACTTTTGCCATTTTGATTTTTAATATCAAGGAGTTGGTCCAATCTATCCTTAGAAAGCATTTTCCTTCCCACTTGAAATTTAGATTTATTGATGCTTATTTTTCAAGTTTAAAATAAGAGTACCATGGCTGCTTATCTTACATCTGTACACTACAATCCAATGCAACACAATTTAATTAAAAGATCAAAATTTGTTGAGATTATACCATCAATTACATTACATTATGCCCTATCAATTATGACATTAGTGCAAGGGGGCAAGGGAACATAGAAATTTAAATTTGGATTAAGATCGGATTCAAACAATCTGAAAAAAAAAAAAATCAAAATCTTGTATTCCAATTCAAAGTTTAGACCAAAAAATCCAAGAAAAAAATATTCTTCTTCGAAATAAAAGCATATATTTTAGTATCCTTTTTAAGAGGACACTTTTTTTTGGCTTTTTTGCTAAATGGGGCAATGCAGAATAATTTCTAAATTAGGAAGATGATTAAATTTTTGCAATAAGACACCAAAAAGACATTTTGTCGTCATTGAGTTGTTTAAATTAAATAACATAATTGTTGAAGCAAAAATTTAGGGCCCTTAATAAGTCCAATAACCAATTATTAAGAGTTGTTAATGGTTCTTTTAAAATGATGTACGTCGTGTTATAGGAGACCTTTTTATGAATATTGTATAGAGTTGTATAGGTAAATTTTTATGAATGTTTCAAAAGCTTTTTTTCTGTTTTTTCTAGGCAAGAAAATCAAAGAGATCAAGTACGGTAATTGCATTCAGTAGTTAGCAAATGAAATGAAATTTTACTGATCCGATCTATATGTTGAGCAGGGCCAGGCAACAGCTAATCTGTTGATCTGGCAAATATAGTGGCCAGTTGGAGGGAGATGGTAGACTGTTTGGACAAAATGGGCTATTGTAGGTGCAACTTTCATAATCTGGCTCCTCCTCACAAGACTTGCGAGCACTAGAATACTTGTCATCTTTGCAAGGCCATTAGTGGCAGCAAGTTTCATCTTCGGTGACACTTGCAAGAACTTGTTTCAAGGCATCGTGTTTGTATATGCTGTACGTCCTTTCAGTGTTGGGGACATATGCGATGTTGGTGAAGATTCTCCGGTGAGTTTGAGCATGTATACCACTTGTCTCTCTTATACTGTAGGACGGCCACTTTAAGATCATGATACAATCATAGTATGTATATATGCACTTGTAGGCTTTGAATGTACATCGTTTTCCTTTTTACTCTCTGTTTTGTAGCTACGACTGGCGTGTGGAAAACAATCTTCTCCAAGACCATAAAGGGAGCCAAGAGAAAGTCATAAATCCGAATTCGGAGTTAGCTAACAAAAGGGTACTCATCATCCATAAATTCCATTTCGAGCAGCTCGGAGAACAAGAAACAGAGGGGAATGATGAAATGTTATGGATTGGACCAATTGCAAAGTATGGGACTTGTACCACATCGGTTGTATGGGCAACTGATGAGGAGTTTATGGACCAAATGGGCTCTCACCTAATAGGCTAGCCTTTTGGGATGAATTCTCCTGTTTGGTTTGTAACAATTGGTATCAGAGCCAGCTCGGAGTGGTGGCCTGGGAGAGCCAGCCATGACCAACGTGGCCGTGACCAACGAGAACTCGAAGTGGTGGCCCATGGAGTGATGGCTTGGGAAAGCTAGCCATGACCAACGTGGCCGTAACCAACGAGGATACAGGCTGGAGGTATTTTTGACGGAAAAAAGTTGAGTTTTTGACGGAAAGTGAAATTTTTGACGGCAATTTTGACGGAAAGAATGTCAGGTCAAAAAAAGCTTCGTCGAAATGATTTTTTTGATTGATCCGTCAAAAATTTTGACGGACAGTGTTTGACGGACTGACATTCCGTCAAAGTTTTTCTGACGGTCTTTTTTAACGGACTGACGTTTCGTCAGTATTATTTTGACAAATTTTTTGACGGACTCATTTACCGCCAAATCAGTATTTTGACGAAACTTTTGACCGGTTAAGCTATCCATCAAAAATTGTTGCACGAATGGGATGTAAGGTGCGGGCAATATTTTCGACGGGCTATTTTGACTGAGTCCGTCAAAAATTTTGACGGAAGCTGTGTATCCCGTAAAAAAAATTGACGAATGCGGTTAAAAATCTAAGATTAAGAACTCACATGTTTTCTCAGATGTAGCATTTCCAATTTTAATCAATGTCATCGCACGTCAGAAAACAAACGAAGTGAAATTATGTAGATAATAAAATTCACAAATTAAAGTACAGTCCTATTTGGAGGATTGAAAAATGTACCTACATAGGTTCCACTCACGTAATAAACCAACATAACAAAAATTGTTCAACTACTAAAACACATCATAACTAATCATCAGAGGAATCATCTAAGTGGGATGGATCGGGCTCATCTTCATCATCATCTTCTGGCGGTGCTGTTGAGGAAGCAGCTTTCTGACTCTTGAAGAACCTCCAAAGTTTGCTTATCTTGCTTTTAACTTTCTCCTTATCTCGCTGCCTCGCAGCCTTTTCTTGAGCCAACTCCTGCTGGAATTTAGCTTCCTTCTCCTCGACCTGTTTGCGAAGGTCTTGAATCTCTTTTTGAAGGGTTTAGGGTTTGAAGGGTTTAGGGTTTATGGTTTAGGGTTTCTAGGGTTTAGGGTTTAGGGTTTAGGGTTTGCAGGGTTTCGAGTTAGGGTTTAGGTTTTAGGGTTCAGGGTTTAGGGTTCAGGGTTTAGTGTTAGGGTTAGGGTTTAGGGTTAAGGGTTTAGGGTTTAGTGTTTAGGGTTTACGGTTTATGGTTTCTAGGGTTTACGATTTAGGGTTCAGGGTTAGGGTTTAGGGTTTCAAGGGTTAGGATTTCTAGGATTTAGGGTTTTTAGGGTTCAAAGTTTACGGTTTCTAGGGTGCAGGGTTTCCATGGTTCATTGTTTACAGGGTTTAGGGTTTAGGGTTTAGGGTAGGGTACATGGTTTTCGGTTTGTAGGGTTTAGGGTTTAGGGTTTAGGGTTCATTTGATTAGCACTTCACTAGTCATTTGGAACTGGTGTGTTTTTTTTTTTTTTTTTTGTGGTTTTTACCACATGAATACAAAAGCTATACTGCTTATTAGTTCACCCCATAAAGGTCTCCCACAGAGCCATTCCATTAGATTAGTCACGTACTTGGTCAGATAAACTACAAAAATACCATTGTTATTCCTAATTAACTATAATACAAAGTAAATATTTAAGTTGTTAACATTAAAAACATTTGAGATGTGTCGAGAAAAATCTTTCCAAAAACAAATTTTGACAACACATACTTGTAGGGGTGTGCAAAACCGGTTAACCGGTTTTTCGGTTCAAAAAAATTCCAAACCGTAACCGAACCGAAAATTTCGGTTAACCGGTTTTTCGGTTCGGTTAACCGATTTTTCGGTTCGGTTACCGGTTAACCGTTTACAAATAATAAAAAACTTATACTTTCTTACCTAAATTTGTCATTCCTTTATGTTTAAATTCTTTTTATAAAAATTAAACTTTGGTTACCATTTATAAATAATAAAAAGGTGCACTTTCTTACCAAATTTTTTATTTTTTATGTATTATTTTTCGAAAAAATAAAATTATTTTCGGTTCGGTTAACCGAATTTTCAAATAATCCGAACCGTAACCGAACCGAAAACCGAAAAAAAATTTCAGTTCGGTTAACCGAACCGACTTTTTTGAAAAATTTGTTCGGGTAACCGGTTTTTCGGTTCGGTTTTTCCGGTTTTTCGGTTCGGTTCTCGGTTTCGGATTTTTTTGCACACCCCTACATACTTGTACAATGTGACAAACAAAGCAAGCATATGAGGAGAAGATGCATGTTTCTATTTTTTTAAAGAAACAACGATTTAGGGGTTACTTTTTTAGATGTACAATGTGACAAACAAAGCAAGCATATGAGAAGAAGATGCATGTTTCTGTTTTTTTTAAAAGAAACAACGATTTAGGGGTTACTTTTTTAGATGTTTAATTAGAGCTAATTTTTTCACTGTTGTCTATACCTGTGCTAGTAGGCATTCCAAAACTTAATTATTATGCTCTGTAGAGCTTTGTATTAATCAGAACAGAACTTCACTAATTGTCAACATATTTTAGTAGCGACCAATTACTTGTAATAAAGCAAATGGACTTTTTTTTAAAAATAATTAGTAACAATGCAGTATAATAGTATGACTCGACAAGTATAAATTAATACTAGTATAGTAATGAATGGGCTTTTTTTTATTGTCACGTAAGTAATATAGTATAAACGGTGCTTCTCTTAATTAGACATTGACAAACTTACATTCTTAGCAACCAGAAATTTGTACTTTCAAGAAGCTAGCATATAATTAAATAAGCAATCCTCGGACTGATTGACTTTGGTTCGTGAATGAACAATCACCTCAACACTAAACTGCTTTCGTAATCAATAATCACAGATGACCACTAATTGACTACGATAATTAAGTTTTATTAGACATTATCATGACACATTATTTATATACAACAGAAAATCTCATGTGACACCTATTAAAGTTACAATGAGATTACAAAATATATATTACAAAATTAATATATGACAAATATACGTGTGAAAATTATATATATATATATATATATATATATATATATATATATATATATATATGTATATATATATATATATATATATATATATATATATATATATATATATATCTAATGAGAGCATGTACTATCGAAAGCACATAAAAATTACTAGGACTTTGTGAGAAAATGGCTATTGTTTGTAAAAATTTGCATTGACCATGTTCCCTACTAGATCTAGCACTAAGCCCAATTAAAATCAACCCATCCTTAATTTAAATTAAATTAATTAAACAAGACTTCTAAATCAGAATTTTCATTTTTTAGTATTTTCAAGATTTGATAATATGTACATTTCAAAATTCTCTCTCTTTGTCTCACAACAAGGATCAGACACAACAAAATTAACAAATTCATATTTCCAATTAAATGGCTCAGAACTTAATTGTGTGTTAATTTTTTTTTTTTAAAAAAAAACCTACCATTGACTAAGCGTGAAACAGTTGGAATTAGAGATTTTCAAATCTCAAACAAGACCTAAAACCCAGCCCAGATGCAGTAGCCTATGTAAGAACTCTGACAATGACAAATGATCATGAATCAACCCTATTTGACTCAATAGCGTCAGCACTCAATAAACCCAATTATAATCCATTAAGTTAACTGAAGTACTAATTCATAGTACGCCATTCTTAATCCCTAAAAATAGGCCCACAACAAGATGCAGGTAAGTATTCGATGATCACATGTCTGAGTAAGAGTAGCAAGACTATTCCAGTCAGAGTGAACTCCCACTAGTGAAAACTATCAGGAACCAGTTTCAATAGCAAATTCTATTTTGTCTTTTATGTCAATTTTATCAGTTATCAAATTCCAGCTCTAAATAAGAACTGTTTTTTACTGTCTCATGCCTTTTTCTTTAATAATAAATGGAGAATTTAGGGGGAAAGAGAGATCAAACTACTTCATACCTGGCAAGGTTCCCCAATCGCTATCGTGAAAGTCGATACGATGAAAATCTTGAGGAACTCCACTTAAACCCGAAGCCAAGTGGAATTTCCAATGGCCAGATAAAGACTTAACATAACGTAAGTCTTTAACCCAAGAAGAAGCACAATCAAGAGCAGCTTTGACAGCATCATCGTCCCATACAGCAAAGTTTGATGCAGTTAAATCTACTCGATCCCTCGCCGTCCGCCGGCCGACGTAACCTTCGTGCACTAACCGGCCGTCACCACCGCAGCCTCTGTGAACCCCTACCATTGCTCTGCCACTGCTCAGCCCACGGCCACCGCTCAACCCCAGGCCACGGCGCCCAAATGTGGAGTTTCGCCGGCAACTACAAACCAGAGCAAAATCAAACCACGTTGAGCACGAGTAGAAGATGAAACTGCAATGAACTTACCAAGTGATTCTAAGAGGAACTCAAGCGCCTTGCCATTAAGAGATGCAAATTCACAATCTTCAGCGAGCTTGAGAACAAAATTGCACAGAACGGGCGCCGAAATCTGGAGTTTAGCAAGGAAAGAAATTTCAAAGAAATGAGGAAGAGGAAGGTGAGATTCATGGAGGGCTAGGAACTTGAGAAACAGAGGAAGAGGAAGGGGAGAGTTATGGCAGACGTGTGTGAATCTGGCAATTGAATGTGAGTTTAACTGGGGGCCTGCTCAATTTCTTGACAGATGTGAAGGGATTTTTGACGGGAACGGTAAAAAAAAAAATTTACTTTTTCAGCTTTTTGACGGGCCTGTCAGAAAGGTTCGAAGTCCGTCAAAATTGATCAGAATTTTTGACGGATACGGTCAAAAAAATCCAGAATTCGTCAAAAAAATTTTCAAGTTCTGTGCTCTCTGCACCTCCGTCAAAAAATTTTACTTTCCGTCAAAATTTTCGTTGCATATTTTGACAGACTAAATATCCATCAAAATTTGCCGTTAAAAAAAATTAATTAGTCTTTTGGGATGAGTTCTCCTGTTTGGTCTGTAATATGAAAGCAAATGGGATAAAAGAGCTCCCGAAGAATCAAACAAGCCAGTAGTGCCAGAAGCCCCTACATCAAACAAGCCAGCAACACCGGATGGTGAAGAATCAAACACTCTGGCTACGAAGGACCATGAAGGATCAAGCAAGCCAGCAGCACTAGATCACGAAAGACCAGGCAAGCCAACTGTGGCAAACCCAAAACTGCCAAATTGACTTTACAGCATTCTACATCAGCTACTAACAAAGTCAGGTTAGGCTACCTACAATTTACCCCTTGGGGTCCCCGGACCCTGCGTGAACACGGGATGCTTGTACACTGGGCTGCCCTTTACATCTTCTCCAAGTTGTGATCTTGAGATGCATTGGAATCCAACTCTTGGCTTGAACCTGTGATATTCTTGTTATCTTTCTTCCAAACCTTTTTATATTGTTTGCAATATTTTTGTAAGAGCATTCCCAATTATAGTTCCATTTTTTGGAACTCATACTTGCCGCATAAGCGAAAATTTCAATTTTTTGGAACTTACATTCTATCACTTCTCCAACCCATAGAACTCCAATTTTAATCATTCAATAAAAATATTGGTCGTGAACCCACCTCATAACATACAATCTATTTTTTAAATCATTTAAAAATTATTTACTTACTCAAAAAAAAAAGAAAATACAAAAAAATTAAAAAAATAAAAAGTTGGCCCGCGAGGGAGAACAACTGCGCGTGTCTAACTGCGTGACATATTTTTGCTTGGCCTCTCATCTCCTGACAAGTGCTGCTGTGGGGCCTGCATTTCACCCTCCAAAAGGCTGTTGCGAATGCTCTAAAAGACAATGTTGTTTTACTGGTCAATGTGCGCAATAAATTTTTTTCATGTCAATACTGTTCCATCACATGTTGCAATATTTTAGTTATTATGGTATATCCTCAAAAGTTCAGTTATTTTATTGTTCAGTTTGTTTTGAATGTGATGCAGTAGAAGGATGTTGGTCCAAGTTTTGGAGGGAAATTGTGGAGCCAAATTTAAATACATAAAGTTTGGGATATTTTTTGGGGAATTAGTTAGTTGTGGGTTCTATTTGGGGGGCTAGTTGGTTATATGCCAGCTATCATTACAGTCAGGGGCGGAGCCAGAATTTAAATCAAGGGGGGCGAGATTAATAATACACATAATATAAACTTTAATAGTCCTTAAAATAAAATGCATAGCTCCAAAACTCCAAAAAAAAAAACACACAAGGGGCCAGCAAAAGTCGAACCCGCGACCAGGTGAAACAAGGAGCGGCAAACGACCACCCGGGCAAGCATGGTTTTGCAAACTTTGTTTCAACGAATTAATATATATATATACTATTTATGCACAAAAATATACCACACTTAACTTTCTGGGGGAAGCGTACAAGGGGCCAGCAAGAGTCGAACCTGCGACCAGGTGAACAAGGAGAGGCCAGCGACCAAGCAGGCAAGCACGCTTTTGCCAACTATATTTCAACAAATTAATATATATATATTTGTTTATACAGAAAATATTCCATACTTAATTTTTTTTCCCAAAAAGCTGGGGGGTCAATTGACTCCCCTTGCCCCAACATAGCTCCGCCAGTGATTACAGTACTTTTTCTATTTTTGGTATTCCACCATATAAGGGGCAATTGGTTGTAACTTCGAAGAGAGATTATTGAAAAATTTAATCAAGATGATGTCTCTCTCTTCCCTGGCTATCTATCTCTCTCTCATTCTCTCAAATTGGTACTGTTCCATTGAACACATCTCCAGAGCTCACCTCTTCTGGTTCCTTCATTAGAATGAGACTATCTCAGAGAAATTAGTGTAATATATTTAACCCACAACCAATTTCTCTAATCTTGCAATATGCCACATCACTTCATCTCATAATAAGTTTTCACAAAACTGTCTTATAGTGTTTATTATTTTGTACCCTATATTAAAATGTTGTGATCATCTCTATTATTATAATTTATAATGTTGTGCCCTTTCCATAACCAAGTTTATATTCCCTCCGTGCCTAAAGGGTAGCTTCACTCATAAAAAGATGTCAAATTTTCTGCGACACTAACTGCTTACATATATATCTCAAATTAAGACTGTCTTTGAAGGAGATGGAGTAACACGAAATGGGTAACTAAGGGGAGAACTGCATGCAATCCATTATCAATAATCATTACGCCAGGCTCCCACCCCAACATGACCTTTGGAAATTGGAATAATCGTGCTGGAAATAGGTCCAAAGCAGGCAAGTTCTCTCTAGCTGGTTTACAACCTGTACAGAAACCATTGCATCCTTCACACATCAACCAACTTCAGCTTTTGATCATCACTTGAACATGAAAACCTTAGCAATTGCATAGATACACACTAAATTCACACTGGTATGAGCATGGCAGCCTCATCGCTAGCCACTTATCAGCACATTTTATATATGCATACATGCACTTTGCTTGAGGAAAGCCTACACATAGTCTGGGGTAGTCAAGATGTATGTGGGCTGGCGTAGTCAAACCGGCAACGGAACCTAGCAGAAGGACTTGGGTCCTCGCGAAGGTGGGGGAGCAGTGGGAAAGGTACAGTTACCTGAATTGTTGGTGTTCTGACTTTTCTTTTCGTTTTTCAGTTTGTAGCTGGTCGGTTGATAAGGTGGTGTCTTTTAGAATTCCAGATTTCTATGTGATTGGGCATTTTTCAGAAATTATCTTTTGAAAGATACCTTATAAATGTTAATTTTTTTTAATAGAAATTGTGCTATGAACAGAGTCATGCATATAAGACCATTTGAGATTCCAACCTAAAACCAATTAACAATTGGTGGAGTAACTCAAAAATTTATATGTATACTCAAACTCTTTAATTTTTTGAATATAGGACAATGCCTACCATTTTAAGTTTTTTTTTAATATAAATTGGGTTATAAATAAAGAGTCATGCATATTAACCTCAAAACAATTTGCAATGGACAGTGTAATTCATAAGATTATATATATTCAAACCCTTTAATTTTCTCAATGTGTAACAACACCCACGTTCATATTTTTTTCATTTATCAATAGGGGATAACATGCACTTTCGTACTTCAAAAATCAAGGGTTGTATATCTTTGTTTGGTCACCATACCTATTTTAACTAGTTATTACTTATTAGTGGACCTTGAATACTAGTTATAAACAAAAATTGAAAATTCAAAAACTATCATGGCGTGGGGTCAAGCTGGTGCAATCATATACACCGATGCTACTTTACCCTGTTGTTTTGGCCTTTATAGGCTTTTACTCCTTGGTATTTTTTGGATCTTATTATTCAATAATCTTGGGAATTTAATTTGACGAATGTGGTGAACCTATCTCCATTTGCATGAAACAATAATGTATTGTCCTTGCAATTCATGGATTGTTCCTGAGACAAAATCAAGGGCTTTTGTAGGCATGCATTTGCTCTCAACTTTTACAAATACCCATTTGCACCATGTAGTGAGTTTCATTCGAGGGCGAAAATGAATCGTATCCTTTCCCACTACTTTTCCCTACTATGGCAATTTGGCATACATGTCAAGAGGCGGGAGATTACGTGCCACAAGTCACATGTATGGTAGATTTGGAATTACCTTATATAACGGTGTCCCTTCGTTGAATTTAATTTTTAATAATTGATGAGTACAAATTACTTTTACAAGTGTGCGATTCAAAAACTTTATAGTTTTTTTTACTAAATTTTAAACCTACTATTATTTCTCTGAAACACTGCTATTATCTACGTTCCTTCCTCTCCAAAAAGAAAGGAAACCTAAAACAAGGACTTAAATGTATAAATTTCAATTACAGCATAAAGATGAAATAAATGCAAAAATTAAATCAGTTAAGGCCTATTCTCTATAACAATATAGGTAAGGTGTAAGTTAATTGGTAATGTAGTGAAATTGATAATGGTGATTTTATTACTATGTTTGGTTACAATTTGTAATCAAAATTGCATTATATCATAATTACCATGATCACTTGTGTAGTTACAATTATTCGAACATTAAATAGATCATTGTGATTGCATATTTCTCCTTGTAATCAAATTCTAATAAGCTTGCAATAGTTCTGCCCACCCCTCCCCCTCGTTCTCAATACTCCGTTCCATGCTCCGTGTCACTTTCTTCCTCCATTTTTGTTAAAACAAAATGATAAATGTCTTATTTTGACTTAAAAATCACACTATTATGTTTTAAATTAAAAAAAATAGTATGATTGAATAGCAGAAGCATATTATATTTTATAAATTATATAAAATTATCTTTTTATCCATAATTTATCACATTTTTAAAATGTACGCATCATGTATACTTGCGGATAAGGTTAACGCGATTGAGGTATCGTTTAATATTTTGTCAGTGTAGCCAACGAATATTTAAGATTAGCAATTCATAATTAAGTGCAAATATTGAAAAATTTATAATTTTAAATAATAAAACATGTTGATTTATGATAAGGCAAGACACTTAAGAGTGTTTTGCAGTAAGACACATATCACTACCCTTTTATTAAATTATGCCAAAAACCCATCCTATCTTGTGATAAATTCCATCCATATTCCTCTCTCCTTGTTCCCCAATCTATGTCCTGGGTTTAGGATTGCTCTCTCCTTATAATAATGATCTTTATTATTCAATTACTCTTTTTAAGTAACTAAACATAAAAATGTAATTATTTTTTTAACTACATTACATACTTAATTACATTATGTTATTGATTATATTATATTTCCCTTGCATTACTACTAGACCTGGTCAATGGGCTGGTGTCCTATCTGACCCGACCCTTAAAATTGAAGGTAAGGGTTGGATTTTTTTGTCTTCGACTCGGTCCGACCCTCAATTGAAGGTAAGGGTTGGATTTTTTAACCCACTGACTCGACCTGCTGATTCTCATTTTTAAAAAAATTAAATAAAATATAAAACCCAAACAAGATACTTTGAGTTTCATTTGTTTAAAACTTTTCGCTTTATACTTTCTCGTCTCCTCTTAGTCTTCTTTCCTTATTCATCTCTCCAAATCTCACTAGTTCATGACCTTTTAACACTCCCTTTCTGATATTTGGATTAGTCATTTTAGTGAACTAGTTATTTTAATCCCTAAATTACACATTAGAATGTTTGTAATTGTGATACATTTCATTAAAACATTATATTATCATTTGGTCTTTTGTTTTCTAGAATATTTAATGCTGAGCTTTATAATAAAAAGGAAACTGACCCGAGGGAAGGATTGAGGGCCGAGTCTGATCCGATGACCCAATGGTACCCGCAGGGTCAGGGTTAGGGTTATGCTGATCTGCACAAGGGTCAAGAAAATTCTCTGTACCGACCCTCATGACCCGACCTTCAATTTGATCAGATCGAATTATTACGAACCACCAGTCTAATTATAGTTAAAGCTAACGAGAAGAGGGCCAAGAACCCAGAACAGAAATCCTAATGTAGGGTCAGCGTTGACAAAGCTGAGCCGAGAAAAGGTTGATGAGGAAGGAGGAGGAGAGGGAAGAATCAAATATTTGCAGTGTCACAAGCAAAGCAAAAGAGCACGTTTGCCACGATAGGGGGAAAGGGAGCATAAAAGAGGAACAAGAGTTGTATAAACGACATAACAAGAAAGACAAAAAGCAAGGCAGGGATAATATAATATGGGCACTCGCACGCAAAGAACCGGCTTTACACAGAGATCAAAGAAAGACAAATGTAGAAAAGCTACAGCTAAGCAAGGCAGGGATATACTCTTGTTCTGGGAATGCGCGTATTTATCAACTCAATGACGACAAAAATGTATTACTACAATGTATAAATAGTTTTTATTGATTATATGATTTAAATTCACCAAGCTATTAATATTTATAATTAATTTTTAATCGTTAAGCTCACTAGTTGTTGGTTATGTTAACCGATGTAATGATATCCTTCAAGAATCAACTCAATAGACTCTATATATTATTTCTTATAACTGTAGAAAATTATTGGTAACAAAGTGATTTTATATAATACATACAGAATAATACTCTTCCACTATCCTATGGCATAATTTTTTATCGGTAATTTAGTGCATGACATAATAAATTTAAGTCTTTTGGTGTCTTATTGCAAGAACTTAATCATCTTTCTAACTTAGAAATTACTCTGTGCTGCCCCCATCTAGCAAAAAAGTCAAAAAAATGTCCTTTTAAAAAGAATACTAAATATATGCTTTTATTTCTAAAAAGAATATTTTCTTCTTGGATTTTTTTGTCCAAACTTTCAATCTGAATGCAAGATTTTGGTTCTTTTTTAGATTATTTGAATCCAATCTTAATTCAAATTTAAACCTGTCTATTTATCACACCCTCAAACAATTGGACAGTAGGCCAAAATCTCGTCGAAATTTTACGCATTTGGTTTTGTAAGATCTAAATTTAACCCAAATCCAAATTCTTCCCAAATTTAAATTTTTGTTAATGAAGTTAATGACTGAGACTTGAGTGGGTAAAATCACTATATTTTTTGCAACTTCCTCAATTTTATAATGAGATAACACTATTTTTGCCAATACTGTTGATAATTAAGATATCTTTTGTATTCCCTGGTGTAATGACAAACTATTTAAACCACCAATTGATAAATATTTAAAACTATCAGAAAAATTGGTGATGCTGAACTTTTAAATGCAAATTCCGTCAAATAAAGCTTGGGGTGGGCGGGGGGGGGGGGGTTGCTCAGCCTTGTACGCAAAGAACGAACCTACGTCTCTCATACTTGGTAATAAACAGCGACCAAAAGCCTCTAGGTTGAAACTTGCACCTAAGAGCACCTCCAGCGGTGTCGTTTTTGTGGCTCGTCCGTATGTGTAAGTGAGCCGAGCCACTCATCCCTTCTATAGCAGTGTGAGCCTACGAGCGGTTCGTGGGCTGGCTCGTGGCTGTGAGCCAGCTTACATCCTTTTTCTCTTGTTTTTTTTTTTTAATTTTAATTGGTTTTTCCTTTTTTTGGGACATTAAAAAGAAGGTTGTGTGCTATAAAGTGTATCCGAGAGTATTATGTTATTTGATGAGGTACAGCAGTGAGCCACAGTAGTGAGCCTTGCAATAGAGAGAGATGATTGTGAGCTAAAAAGTTGGCTCACAAGCTGATATAGTAGAAGTAACCCCATTGTTAAGTAAAAAAACGGACTCACTATGAGAAATGTTCTAAAAAATATCTCATCTTCACTGAGTAAAGTCCTATTTTGGGCAATGAACATCCTATCAATTTTTTCGTGGTCCCACCTTGCTTCCCTTGGGCACATCAAATTTGCAACTAATATAATTTCTCCACTATCTGGATAAGGTAGTCAGCTTTCTACTTGTTGCATCATCCACCCAAGCATCTTGCCAAACTCTAATTTGGGAACCATTACTATCCTCTATATTAGACGCTCTTTGAGTGCGCTTTTGGTCCCCTAGGCTCCGCCGTAGTGCCATGCGTAACTAGGACGGTGGCCGAGATGTGAGTTGAGGAAGTCAACTTTCAGGTAGTGCTTGCCTTTAAGTGCCTTGGTGATAAACCTCTTCTACTATTTTGGCCCTTGATTTTATCGCCTTTCTCTACTTATCTCGTCGATTGATTTAAGAATTTGATCATATTTGCCCTCATTTGCTCGTAATCAGCTTGTTTCTACTAATTTCCTTTTTGTAAGTATTTTGGTCATAATTTGAAGGAATATGAACAAATAGTGAGGTTTTGGGCAAAAAAGAGGTTCGAGGAGTTGGCAGAAAGACCAATAAATCAAGAATTAAGAATTGTAGAGTTCCACACCCATGCACCTGACTTAGAAAGTTCCTACAGAGCTGCATGGCTAGCTATGTGCTTTTGTACGATCATGCGTCTTGCCCAGAAATTGTGCACAACTAGCTGTGCGTTGAAACACGGTTGTGCGCCCCCTTAGATTTTGAGATACTAAAGCGATTTTCAGCCAGGTTTTGGGGGACATCTTTGGTCTTTTCTTTGAGAGCACTTCCTGGGAGCAATTTTTAGGGTTTGTACAAGACTTTTAGAGTTCTTTGTTGATTAAATTTGTCATCATTAAAGATTGTTTTGCTACTTCCACTACAATTAATTCAAGTTCGCCGCTACAGGGAACCCATGTAATCCACCATGTAGAGGAGCTTTAGTGAAAAATCAAAGGCAGTGGGTGAGCCATAGAATGCGGGTGTGCTTGATAGCCACAGCAGAACAAAGTTAGCATTAAAAACAAATCCTTAACTCACGAAAGTTGCAACATTACATTTAAGACTGCAACATGGAAGTTCCTCATCCATCCTTCTTAACCTCCTACCGCCTTCTCCTCACAGTGCCACCACCTTGTTAGCAAATTCCCTCACAAGTCTCCCACCGTAAAGGCTGTCAAACGGAGGTGAACTGGTGGCAGCGCTGACGGGTCATCAACAATCCATCAATCATCCTTCCTCCTCCTATGCTCTCCCACTGGACAAAATACTAGACTCGGTCCAAAATCGGTCCGGTCCCGGTCTGATCTGGGTTTGCCCGGTCCTATCTCGGTCCAGACCGACTTTGAATCGGTCCATTCCACGGTCTTGCACTTTGCCTTTAGTAGGTCTTCGGTCCACATAGTCCGGTCCAGTCCAGTCCGATGCTGGACTGATGAGCATTCCTATTGGTAAGAATAGGTACATTTATAATGAACAAGAAATAAAGTTTTTAGGTCTAGAACTAAAAGGTGGACAAAGTATATTTTAGGGGGAAAAAAATTTCCTTTCGAAGATTGAAGATAGTAAGAAATTAGAAAACTTTCTTAGATATCTTACATATGCTTCAGATTTTATTAAAGATTTGGAAATTAAGGGAACCATTATAGTAGAAGCTTAACGAAGACGTAAGTTGGACATGGACTCATAATGATTCAAAGCTTGTTCAAAACTTCAAAAAGACGTCTAAAATTCTTCTTGTTCTTAATTTGCCTAATCAAGAAGATGATTTAATTTTTGAGACACATGCTAGTAGTGAATACTGGAGTACAGTACTCAAAATCAAGGAAGGCAAAAAACTCTACAGATATTGCAATGGGAGTTTTAATAAAGCAGAGTGCAACTATCTTACGATCGAAAAGAAATTCTTGCAGTCATAAGGGGAATTGAAAAATTCTTAATTTTCTTAGCCCCAAAAACTTTTTTTATTTGAACTGATTGTAAAGGAATACTTAATTTTGTGAAAAAGAATTTATCAAATATGCAAGCGCAAGGGCAACTCCTGTGTTATCACGATAATGCCTTAACTAGTTTCCTTCTTTATTGAACACATACAATGATCATAGAATTCTTTGACAGATAATTTAACTTGTAAGCTTGCCAATAGAGATCATCAGAGCAAAACTCCTATCGAAAAAGGAGGAAATTCAAAATAAAATACAACTACTGCGAGAATACGTTTCTCTTTATCGTAGAATCCTTATATATATTTTAGAATTTCATACAAAAAATAGACCACACTTTGGTTTGCTATTTTCTGCCTATCTAATACTACAGAGATTCAACCTTCTAGATTTACAAATGGATTACTTAAGATATCCTTATGATGTTCAAACAAAAATAAGTTCTTGTGTTTAGGAAAAATGGTTCAATGACTTATGTACATATTGCGTTGACTACTATCATAATTATTTCTATGACAGTTGAAAACCATGGAGTACTATGATCTTCTTTCCGAATAGATATGGAGTTGGTAGTTTTAGATTTATAGCAAATTCAATCCCCCTAGATGACCCCCTTATGAAGGTTTGAGAATATGGGATGGTAGCTTATCTCATACAAATCTGTAATCCAAAGTGTCATTCCTCTCAAGATTAACTAAGTTTCAAAAATGCGTGCTTAAAAAGATCCATTGAATTCTCTCATCTTTTGATGGTCCAACAAACTTCCCATACAATAGAAGTCTACATATTAAGGTACATTGCGCAATGATTAAGTATGAAAATGAAAAAGCTAAACAAGTCAATTATCTTGTTCAATTAATTGATCTAGAATGTCTCGATGATCAGCAACAAGAGTGGTTTCCAGAATGACTGGAAATTGTTAGTGATTCTGCCACCAGTTTTTATAACATTTATCATCAAATGTAGGCATTGATTAAATAAGGAAAAATACTAATGTATTGTGAGAACACTACTCTTGTTTATCATAATATGTTCAACAAATATATGAAGGTAGAGTGAGCTACTTCAAAAGATGTATTTGATTATCTCTTTAATGTTGGAGGTGGAAAATAACTATCAGAAAAAGGAAAGAGATATTTACATGGATTATTTAAAAAATAAGATCTAAAGCATCTTGAACTTGATCAAGATTTTGATGATTATCTGGATAATGATGGATTTAAAAATATTATTGCATGAAGTCATGTAGAATCTTAGCATGGATGACTTGTGTTGTCAGTATTAAGTGCTCCAAAAAAGTTGTTGCACCGTTTTGTGTTATCTTGTCCCGTATCATGTCAATAAAATAGTTTGGTCCACTATAGTCATGGGAAAGCATCTTGTAACAATATGTATACTGTAGCTATTATGGCATCTTACGTAGTGCATCTCCTCTATAAAAGGAGAAGTTGAGTATTGTGAAGTGACACGGTCATTTGAGCATACTTGAGCAACATGGAAGTTGCGATTCTCCATTTCTCTATGAGCAAGCATCTTCGATGATCTTAGCAGTAGAAGTCTCTCTTCAATCATTCCATTGTAATATTTCTACTTTTAGGCTTTCAATAAAAGAAGTTTCCTAGTAGGAAATGATATTTAATTGAATCTTATGTCTTATACGAATATTATAATTTCTTGATTAAAGTCTCACTATCCTTAAAAAAAATAAAAACTAGATTAGTAACTGCGATATAAGGCAGGAAACGAAATAGATATATGTTATATCTAATGTAAAGGAGGTGTGGTTGAGATTAGCAATCTCTATGAGTTGGAAGTTGGAGGAATGTCAGAGTCCAGCGTTGACTAAGTTCAGATAATGATCAAAACTCTGTAATTAAGTTTTATTCTTTTGTTAAGTATGGTGGGCTTATAATCACAAAAGATATAATATTTATGATATAAGCAGTAGATCGTAACAACTAGTATCAGTGAGATCGTTATAAGAAGTTAAATTATTTAAAACAAGCATATTTCTTTAAGTCCAAAAATAGTAAAATTACTAAAAGTGTCCTATTTTGGTTCAAACTTGTAATTTCTAAAAGTCTCGGCCAAAATAATAAGAAAAATGACATAAGAATCTATTGTCTAAAAATATAAGGTGCCTAGTGTTATTTTAAAATCTCAAAGGCCTAAAATTCTGAAACTCAGAATACCTGAGAGTTACTAATTGTCACCTCAATCAGAAATTTGGTGAGTGAACGCTCTCCCTTAATTCATAATTCATTTATGCTTCAATTGCGAGGGATATGTCAGAACTTCTCATTACATATTGGCTTATCGCTTTTCCTTGTCCAGAAAGCTTTTCATGGCCAATGAACAGATAAGGTTCTCACCCTAAAATAAATAAAGAGAGAAATCCAAAGTAAATGTTGAAAATAAAATATCAAAACAATTTTATCTAAATTTTACTATAAGATAGGGATAAAATAATTGAAACGTAAATATCTCTACTTGTACATGTATATAGACATGTTAGAATCTGACCTGACCTGAAAACCTGACACCCGCCCGGAAATTTAGGGTTTTGAGCAAGATTTTTCAACCCGGAACCTAAAAAAACCCGAACCCGAGAAACCCGAAAAAATTTGGTTTGGGCTGGGTCGGGTTCGGGTCAACCCGATTGGTCAGACCCTTAAATTCTTTAATTTTTCACTTGTAGGCTTAGGCTGTTTGGGCACTTGGAAATGGGCTTTCAGCCGTTTAACATTTAATTTCTGTTGCTACAGAGGCACCGTGATTGAGAAGCTCAAGCTGATAGAAGTGAGAACCCTCGCAGTTTTGTTGCTTGCTTCCCAGTTTAATCGCCTCCGCTCTCTCTCCCTCTCTAGCTGTTTTTGACTTTTCATTCCCTACCTAACTGAGATTTTGATCACTCCAAATCTTCAAGTACTAATCTCTTCCGATCTCTTCTTCATTTTTATCCTACTACACTCGAATTGTTCTAATCTCATTTCATGGCGCCGCATTGAGCCAGCATAGGGGGGCCTTGTGGTCGTGGAAGAAATTCATCATGTTTTAATAGTCCATCTCCATCTCCTTTAGGCCGCAATATAGCTTGTGCTCCCATCTACCTGTCAGGCTTCTCTTCTCTTTGCTTTTGATGAAGTTAGTATGCTCTTGTTTTTGCCTTAGGCGTCAATACACTATGTTTTTTCTTTTATGCACTCTATTTTGGCGTGGCCTAATTGGTGGTGATTTTGTGGCCTCGCAATCTTGCAGTATGAGTAAAATGTGGGACTGGTCATTTTGTTTTATTATTAATGACTTTGATTTTTGACTTTAGTTGGAATTTAGACGTTGAAGCTTTGTGTTTTATTATCTTTCATGATTTGCATCAGAAATTCAGAATTCTTGAAGCCAACGGTTAGTGTCTTTCATGATTTGCATCTCAACTGTTAGTGTCTTTCATAATTTGCATCAGAAATTCAGCTTAGTTATGACATGATTTAAGAGTTTTAGTACTATCCTAGTGCCCTAAGGCTTTTGTCTTCAGCTTATAGAAAACATGTATTGGGGTAATGATTTTGTTGCTTTTGATTTTGAATTGCTTAGCTTCAAGTCAAATAGGTGTCTGCTAGTGTATAATGATTCATGACTGGTTCAAAGGCAATGTCAAAACTCAAAATGCTACTGTTAGTGTATAACGTAGCAGCCGCCAATTAGTTGGTTCTTGAAAAGTGTTAATCACCCAAGTACATATTCCATCTTCTATGTTGATCTAACTCGTGGATGAAGCATGATTTCCTAGTACTGGCTTAATTAGATTCTTGTTTTTTGTGAACAGTACATGCCTTCAAGGGTAGTTGACCTAATATGTCGTAGATAAAGGATGGTTTATGATATTTGAATCTCTCTGTAAATCTTATTGGGTTTCAAGGTTTTTAGGCTTTTTATTTGAGTTTGAGTAGCTGTTATTTGTTATTTGTTTTTATGCTAATTGATTGGAATCAATCTTAGTGAAAGTAATCAGATGTTAGGTTGTTCCTCCCATTTTTAGTATGATGATGATATCTGCTAGTTTGCTCCCTTTTTTTAAAAGATATTAAGCATATAATGTCATACCTTAAACACCTTATTTTGTTATCAACATGTTTTGCTATTAATCATTTTTGCACTAAGTTATTATTGAAATTTTTATAGGGAGTTCCACTCCTTCGACTCCAATTATAGTTGAAGTAGATAACGATTCTCCTTCAACCAAAAAAAGAGGTTGGACCTTTCCTGTGTAGAAGCATTACAATATAAAAGAGGGCAAGCGCTTCTCTGATGGCAATGATCGTGCTTATTGCAAGTATTGTAATGGAAGACCCATCGATGCAGATTCTAGCAATGGTACGTCTAACTTTAGGCATCATACTAAAAGTTGTAGTGCTCGTTCGAGTATTGATGTGGGTCAAATGATGATAGCTAAGGATGAAAAATTAGCTAGAAAGTTTAATCAATTTAAGTACAAAGAATTGGTTGCACAAGCCATAATTAGACGTGGGTACACTTATACATTTGCCGAGCATAAGGGAACCCAAACAATTCATGCTTATTTGAATGAGGATTATGTTCCAATATCTAAGACTACGATCAAAAGTCATTGTTTGAAGATCCACAAACGTGAAAAGCAAAGGCTTATGGAATCATTGAGCCTACTCACAAGTAGGATTTGTGTGACTTTTGACTTATGGACTTCTTGCGTGGGTCATGGTTTTTTCTCGTTAACGGATCATTGCATTGATGCTAATTGGAATTTGCATTCTAAGATTCTAAATTTTATTCACATGCCCCCTCCTCATAATGCAAATGCCTTGCATAATAAAATCCATGATCTTTTAAAGGAATGGGAAATTCATAAGAAAATCTTCACAATCACATTGGATAATATTAGAGTAAATCATAATATGCAAGACATGTTGTGTGATACTCTTAATGTGCATGCTCAATTGCCTTGTGGTAGTGAGTTTTTTCATGTTCGATGTGGAGCATGTGTTAAATTTGATTGTCAAAGAGGCTTGAAATTGATTGATGTGAGGATAAGTAAGGTGAAGGATTTAATAAAATATGTGACCGGTTTTGAGAAAATCTTCACAATCACATTGGATAATGCTGGAGGAAATTGCTTTAGGTCTTGGAATTGATTATGCTAGCGGTTTATGATTGGATTGTCCAACTAGGTGAAACTCAACCTATAAGACGGTAGAGAGAGCATTACCTTATCGAGTTGCATTTGCAAGTATGAGCTGGATGGAGAGGTCTACTTCTAGCTTTTCTGGTCTTCCCACAGAAGAAGAGTGGTCTAGAATTGAGAAAATTTGTGATCTTCTTCAACCATTTGATGAGATAACCACCATCATATTTGGTACAAAGTACTATATGGCAAATTTGTACCTCAAAAATGTGTGGGAGATTGAAAGCCTCTTAGCATCATGGACTTCTTCTAAGGATGCTGTTCTTATGAGCATGGCAAAAAAGATGAGTGGAAAATTTAAGGACCATTGGAAAAATTATAGTATGATTTTCTCCTTTGCTGCCATTTTGGATCCTCGATACAAATTTCAATTTATCATGTATTGTTTTCAAATACTTGATGTTAAAACTTCTGAATTGAAGTCCAAGATTGTGAAAGATCAGCTGTACACACTCTTTGGGGAGTAAGTGAAAGAAAAACCCCAAGCAAATGAGAGTGGTGCAAGGAGAGGAAAGGATGACCTAGCGGTAAGTTTCATAATTTGATTTCTATTGTGTACTTGTTCATTATAAGAGAAATTGTCTTATTTATTTATACATAAGAATATATTTTTATTTTATGTAGGGCTATGCAAATGTTCATAATGTTAGAGTATCTAATTGTAGAGCTTCAGAATCAGATAAGTACTTGGATAAGTATAGATTAGATCATACCATCAACTTAAACATTTTAAGTTGGTGGAAAATGAACAAAAATCGATTTCCTTCTTTATGAAACATGGCAAGAGACATCTTGAGTATCCCGATTACTACGATGGCTTCTGAGTCATGCTTTAGTATGGGAGATAAAATCATAACTAAGTGGAGAGCTTCTCCTAAACCCGAGAATGCAAAAGCGTTGGTTACCACTCGCAGCTGGTTGTTTGGATATAAGATTAGTGGGGGATATTTTTCTTTTTGTATTTTACATACATACTTATATCTTATAATAAATACATTAATTTCACTTGTAAATATTTGATGATGTAGATGAGGACGATCAAGAGCTCAATGGTGTATGTGCTTAGTTTTCTAAAGTCAATTTGAATGTTGATGATGAAGAAGAAGGAGATGATGAAGAGGAAGAAGAAGCGGTGCACTTGGAATCAGGAGACAAAACCAAATTTGATGATTCTAACATTAATTAGTTTATTAATGTTAGATGTTTGATATTGAACTATGCTTTGGTTGTCTTTGTTATGACTTGGTTGTTTTATGACTTAGTTGTTTACTTGTTTACGACCTAGGACTTTGTGTTTTGTGACTTGTTATAATGTTGACTTGGTCACTATTCTATCATGTAGTGATTTTGGTAAAACAATTTAGTGTATGGTTAATTATGTATTTGCTTCATCATGAATCATGACCCTGATCATGTTCAAAGAATGAAAAGTAAGTAGCTTCTTCGTACCTTATTTAATGTCTATAATAGGTATTTCATATTCCATATAAGGAGCAAGTACATTTCAATAACATAATTAATTATAAATTTGTGGACTCACGAATGAATAAGTACCTTTTTTCTTTCTTCATTTTTATCAATTTTAAGTGTAGAAATATGCATTCGTTTGTCGTGACAAAATATCAAAGATTTATTAGATATGCATTCAAGTAACTTGAGCTTCTATAGCCAATATTAGTCGCCCAAAAATAGTAAAAAAGATGGCGATCGCTACCCGTTAGGTTTACTTGATATCCACAAAACATAATTACACCCGACCCGTATTCTATTCGAACTCGAAATACACCCGACCTGTATTTACCCAAAACCAAAATAAACCTGACCCATGTTCTACCTGCCTGCCCGAATTGACAGGTCTACATGCGTATATATAATTTTGTAGAAGATTTTTGTGAGGTGGTCTCATATAATTTTGTGTAGTAAAAATAATTGTTTTAAAAAAAAAGAATTACTAGCAATCAATATCTTTTTCTTGGTTTAATTTATTGGAGAGATCTATAAAAAAAATTTATTGGAGAGATGAATGGCATTCTGGGCTTATTGGAATCAACCCTTCTCAATGGCAATTTGCCATAATATCCCAACTCATAGTTGCAGTTATAGTAGGTATTTGGAGATAACGAAATGCTAGGATTTTAGTGGAAAATCTATACCAATTGAATAAGTTGTAAAGCATATTAGAAGGGCCATGAGGATACATTTCACCCCTAAGGGAAAAAAAAAACATTTAAATTGTGGGTGGATAGATTGTAGATATTGCTTTTCTGTACTTTGGGAACGCCCAAAGTTAGTTGTAAATATTCAATTCGGTTTAATGGTGAAGTTCTTATTTTTACCCAAAAATAAAATTCATAAAATTTTAGCATATTTGAAAACCTCAGTCTAAGCTTGCTTGGAATATTTAGTGCCTTTGACGAGATTTGGGAACTCAAAATTTTTCTTATCCAATCGAGCTGGGTCAATGTTTTCTTTTTATCAATAAATTTTTGGTGCCGAACTTTCATTATCTTGTTGCGTGTTGAGCTATTTTTCTCTTTAATGTCACATAATAATTGTCCAACCTTGACTCGAAAGAGCAAAAGTTTTACAAGAATATACTTAACAAAGGTTCAAAATCATACGAACTTGTGGCCTTGTAATAAAACAATGCTCTAATACATACTATGTCCCTACCAACTTTCAAGTTTTCATCTCTTTTGCATACAGACATGAGAGAGTAGAGAGAGAATGAGAAAACTCTAGAGAGAGAACTTGCCCATCTAATGAGAGCTGCCACCTATATCAATGAAAAAACCCAATTGTCCCCCTTTAATGAACCTTCAACAACCCTTCAACAATGCTTTAATGGTGAAGTCCCTTCGGCTTCCCCTAGCACCACTTGCTTTGTCATACATAATGCCACCTTGTGATTTTTTTTAATTTAGCTCGGAAATTAATCCCGTTAACTTCCACCTACAGCATCAATTACTTCCCACCCACCTTGATTTGGCCCTCAAATCTGCCCCTTTGACTTGTGAAAATGATGAAATCAACCACAGATTATATTGTTTGAGACTAGTTACTTTGCATAAATCTCTCTTATTTATGGGTGATTTGACCCCTATATCTTCTCCCTGCACCTGGTTCCATAATAGATCTACCCCTGTCTGCCCAAATTACCCTCCCTTGTTAGCCAGATCCACTTTCCCCAGCCACGATTCTTCAAAAGCAAAACAATTGTAGGAGCTTCTTAAAATCGTCCTTTCTAAGGGTGGTTATTAATTCCTTCTCCTCCTGCAAATCTCACTTCTTAGAAGATAGCACTTATTACATATATGGTGGTAGTCAGCAAGCTACTCTTATAGCAGCACTTGAGTATGAATTCACCAGATCAAGGTGGTTTCAAAGCAAATCGGTGGGCTATACTAGTAGTTTACTCCGGATCGGCGGTATGCAAGTTGATTTATGGATGGCAATTAACCAGGTGATATCCTTCCTTTGCTTGTCCCTTTAATGATGATATACTTGTATTGCTATTATGGAGATAGTGGAATCCACATGTTTCATTCTCTCTTAAATTGTAGTTGTCTTCTTACTTTAATAAAGTGTTTAGTTCGGACATGCCTCTATTCTTGGTGGTTTGGTATAAATACATACATGGACCACACCCATCCCCACCACACCATCCCTTTCCTATCCATTTCTAGACTACCAGTGTCTATGACCAGCCCTTCTCCTACTTCTCCCCTTTCACTAACCAATAGCTCCATGGTAGTTCTGACCACCATGACATTGTTCTTACTCATCCTCATACTCCCCAACCTAGAGAGCTACCTATGTTGGATAGAGTTCGACCTCACAATAATAGCCAATCCGATTCAGCTAGACACGCTCCCTACACAAATGCCCTCAAATTCGGTGTGCGGTGTAATTATAATCCTCAAGTCCCTTCACTTGAACAAAAATTTTATCCTCAACTTCCAAGAAGTAACCCTATAGGGCTCCTTTCCGTAGGGTAGCCGTCTCACCATCATGCTGAACCTGACACTGAACCGCCAATACCCCTTGACCCCTACCCTACCAATATGGATGAATTGCTCATGTGCTGCCTAATTGGGAAAATATGGGGGGGGCCTATTCTCCTCCCTGCTATTATCCACAAGACCAAAAAAGACTAGTACTTTGTTAAGGGACAAGTTGGTTACATTGATGCTGGCAACGATTGAATTATGATCAGATTTGCCAACTCTGAGGATAGGTTACTCATGTATGACCAGAGGCCTTGGCATGTAAATGGCCTTAATTTTGTACTCCAAAAATAGTCCCCTTTCTTTGACTCGTACTCTACATTAATTATGAGAACTGATCAATGGGTTAGAGTCTCAAGGTTGCTGTGGGAATTTTGGGATCATGACTCTCGAGCTACCCTTCTGAAAGCAGTAGGTCCCATTGTCAGACTTGACCAGACCACCATTCTACGCCAAAGAGTTAAGTTTGTTCGTATCTGTCTACACATTGACATAACTCATCCTTTGCCTAGGAGTCTCACAATTGCTAAAAATGGTATGTCCATGAGAGTTCCCCTTATTTATGAGGGATTACACCAGGTTTTCCCCTTGGTGAGTCACACCAACTTGACAGCTGTCCCAAACGACCTACTTAGAAAAAAAATCCAAGTTGTGGTCCAAAAGTTTGGTGACCTTGGTGACTGCCCTCCTTCCAAGGAACCCTCTTCGTCTACTCATGAACCACCCCATTTGACTGATAACTGGGTTACAGTTTCCCCAAAGAATAGAGTTCGACCACTCATAGGCCCTCGCTCAAAGAAGACCTCCACTTTGAAACCCCAAGACACCACTGTCCTGACATCTGGTACCTCTACCCAACTGGTAGCAGCTCTTCAACTACTGCTAGTTCCTGAACAGGGGGTTCTAGCTCCTCTTGACCCTAAAGGAATTATTTTGGCTAATCCTTTTGCCATGAAGGCCCAAGCTAATAACTCCACTCACTCTGATAACTTAGTTGATATAATAGAGGATGAGGAAGAAGGTATGGATGCTGATGAAAATGTAGATATGTTCCTGAATCTTGAGAATATTAAAGATGTGGAAATGCCAACAGATTCCACTAAAAGAAAAAGAATTGAAGAGGGTGAAGAGTGTAAATCCCACACCTAGCTGCTTCTGACCTGGCTGCTTCCTCTGTTTTTTTATTGATGATTAGTAGTTATTGTTTTTTGCTTAATTTCTACCCCCGTTAGGTGGAGATGGTTTACTAGTCAATGTAATTGGTGCCTCTTGTTGTTAGGACTCCTTCTAAACTATTGTACTACAGATTCTTGTTCTTCATGTCATACTGCCTAGGCTTAGGTTGGTCTTTATCTTTTGGGATGCACTTATTAGCATCAATTGGGAAGGAATCTGGGCTACTTGTAGTAATTCTTGTTGGCATCTTATCACAATGACTTGTTATGGTTTCCATGGTTTGGATTTATGTTGCACAACCCACCCCTTGCACCTAGTGATTGGATGCTGATTGATGAACCTGAGTTGTTACTTAATATTTTGCTCCCAAGCAAATAGATGGGTGGTTGTTGGATTTTACCTACGTACTTCTAATTGGGGGTTGCTCCTAATTTTAGTGAGCATCCCCAGTCCTGGTGCTTATGGTTTAGTTCCCCACCCATTATAAAGTCAATGATGCAATGTATTATGTATAAGACTTCTCCGCTAATTTTCTACATAGGATGCAGCCCTGTTATTGTATCGAAACACCACAATGCTGGGAAAAAAGTGTCTGTTTCCCTCATATAACCAATATGCTACCTCTAGCACTTTCTTTATTTTTTTTCCCTGCCAGGGATTGTGCAACGACTCAAATTAGAAGGATGCATGGATATTAATCTCTGTATGGCTTTCGAATGTTTGTTTAAAATCTACTTATATGAGAAAAGGGCATTGCCCTTCCAAGCTATTAATTAGAATGCCCTTAGGCCCAGAAAATTTAAGTTTTTTGATTATTTTGTGAAGTATGTTACTACATGTACTCAGAGTAGTATATATGTCTTACTGAGGGATGTAACTCCTGTAACTGTATATGACTTGCTGGGGGATAAATTTTCACACCAACAAATTGCCAAGGCCTTGTTAATCGTCATGAGATGAGCCTCACATTGTAAAATCAGCTAGTGTGCTTAGCTAATGATATAGCATTTTTCGACCATTACTCAGAATTGACATCACCATAGTCATAAATGATAAACCATATCATATTAGTACTAATTTTTTTGACCTAGATATCGATAGAGGCTATGGACATCATCCCATTTGCAAGCTCCCCTAACCCCACAGTGGATTTCAAATATTCAGAGTATGCACAGACATAATTCGCCAAACGAACTCACAACCAAGCGCTGCATCAATGGGACGATGAATAAGATGTACGGTTATAATACCTTATGATAATAATCAGCTGGAACACACAAGGAGCAAAAAAACCTCTCGTTATTAAGGAAGTCCAATTTCTTAAAAGAACTTCTAAAGCGGACATGATTTTTTTGTTGGAAACTATGGTTAATGAGAAAAATATACTCAAAATTCTACCCCAAATGGGGTTTGACCACTTCGACTATGTAGTACTCACTAACCATTCGGGAGGCATTGTAGTTTTATGAAATAATGGCACAATCCATGCATCTCCCTTATCTAAAGAACCCAGAGCAATTCATATGCTCATCCATGATCCTGAAAAAGCCTGTAACTTAATCGTTTCATGAATCCATGCACCAACACAACCCAGAGACAAAGATAAGTTCTAGGAACATCTCCTACAACTTAATCTTATCTTTGATACGCTGTCGTGTCTGTTAGGTTATTTTAACGAACTTGCAAGCCCCAATGGAAAAAGGGGGTCAGCCACTCCCTAATAGTAAATTTCAAAGACTCAATACATTTCTATCCGAGATTGATGCAGAAGTCATCCCAGTCAAAGGCAACATATTTACATGGAAAAAGAAAGTACACACACATCTAGTGTATGAACGATTAGATCGAGCTATAGCCAGGAAAGGCTGGTTAACCATGTATCCTAATGTCATTGAAGAGCATGGTAGCTTCACCTACTCAGACCACATGCCTATCATCATCGCTACTAACCTCAATTTGGCCAGACACAAAGCATTCCTCTTTCGATTCCAGAACTTTTAGTGCAAGTATCAACAATTTGATACTATCATTGTAAAACATTGGCGCTCCAACTTCAAAGGAACCAACATGTTCAACTTCATTAAAAAGCTCAGAAGTATCAAATAGGAAGTTAAAGGTTGGTCAAAAGCGCACCTCGGACACTTCCATGAGAAAGTAACTAGAAACACACAAAAAATCGAGTATGTTAAAGATAAAGTCATGTCGAACCTGAATAGTTTTCGCCTTAATTCATGGTTGACTCGCCTTTTTAAACACAAAGAGAAAATGATGCTTTTCAATCAAAAATATTAGGGTCAACTACATCGTAAAGAATAGTTAGTGAATGGAGACAGAAACTCTACCTTCTTTCAGCATAGAGCCAACACTAGAAGGAAAAAGAAGCTGGTCACCAAGCTTCATGACGAATGTGGTATATGGATCAATAAGCAACAAGCCATAGCAGAGAAATTTATGGCTGACTTTGCCATAAGATTAAATATGCTCATTATGAGCAACGCTCCCTACCAGACATTAGCCTCCCTAGCCTAATCTCGGACTATGAAAATAGTGAACTTATAAGACTCCCTAACTTGGATGAAGTTAGTATGCACTGTTTAGCATTGACTCCAATAAAACCCCAGGACCGGATGGGTTCGAAGCAGGTCTTTTTTAAGAATTATTGGAATATTATTAAAAAAGATCTATTTAACTGTGTTCTAGAATTCCTCATTAACGGCAAGATCTTAAAAGAAATCAACCATACCTTCACAGTACTAATTCCTAAAATAGAAAATCTAATATAGACAAATCATTTCAGACCAATCAATCTATGCTCCACCATCTATAAAATCATTGCCAAAATACTTGTCAATCAATTAGGACCACTACTAGATAACATAGTCACTCCTCTCCAGAGTGCCTTTAATCCAGGTAGATTTATTCATGATAATATCCTCATTGCCCATGAGATAATAGATAAATTTAAGAACCTTAAAAGCAAAACATCTTGGGTAGCCATTAAACTTAACATAGAAGAAGCTTATGATAGGATGGAATGGGACTTTATTATGAAATGTTTTCAAGAAATAGGCTTCCACCCAACTTGGAATAAATGGATAAAAGATTGTATTTCTTCCATATCTTACTCTGTGATGATAAATGATGAACCTGACAGGTTATTCACCCCGACAAAGGAATTAGATAAGGTGATTCCATCTCTCCATATATCTTCATTGTATGTATAAAAGCTTTGAGTCTTTGGCTATCAAAGGAGGTAGCTATTAGGAAATTGGGCAAAGGCATTAAACTATGGCCAAAGACCAACACCATACCAAGCCTACTCTTTGCAGATGATTGCTTACATTTTTATAAAACGAACAACAAAGCTGTACGAACCTTAAAACATTGCTAAACAAACATTGCTAAGTCTGTTCTCACATTCTCACACAATGCCTTGGCTCATCAGAAGCACGTGGTTATGAGCCTCTTTAATATTCCCCTTCAAGCCTCTCTAGGCAAATACCTGGGCTATCCCCTCTTCCAACGCAGAGCCTCCAAAACTACCTTCAATGAGATAATTCATAAAGCAACTACTAAACTATAGGGCTGGAAAGCAAACTGTTTATCCAAAGCATGTAGAATAGTACTAATTTAATCTCAGTTAAAATCGCTACCAGCACACACAATGCAATGTTTCCAGCTCCCAGCCACTACTAGTCAACAACTAGATAGACTAAATAGAGAATTTTTCTTCTATAATACCAATGGAAAAAAAGGGTTATCAGTTGTCCTGTAGAATAAACTCTGTCCGCCAAAGAACAAAGGCAGATTAGGATTACGAAAAATAGAAGCGGACACCAAAGTGTTCCAATGCAAACTGGCTTGGCAAATTCTTACTAATAAACCTAGCATATGGGCCTAAGCCATGAAGACCAAATACCTACATACAGTGGACTTCCTTACCTATAAAAGGAAAGCTACTGACGCACCAGTTTGGAAGAACTTATTAAAATGTCGAAACCTTATAAAGCAAGGGCTCATTTGGAACCTAGGGAATAGTGAAAACATTTCCTTTTGGTATGATAATTGGATAGAAAATAAAAGTTTAATCGACTTACTCCACTTAGATGAAGACACTATTATTAGGCCACAAACTAAAGTGTCTAACTTCATCCAATAAGATAGGACATGGGACATCACAAAGCTTACCCTCCTATTGAACCATCACCCAATCATCTAGAAGATACTAGGAATTACCATTCCCAATCACGGTAGACTCCTTTTACTGGGGACTTGACAGCTCAGGTACCTTTACCACCAAATCTGCCACATGGGTAGCACACGACATGTCGATCAATAACTCGTCTGATTGGCCCTTTAAATGGATTTGGCAAATTGATACCATTTTCAAAATTAATTTTTTTTTTATGGAAAATCTGCCATAAAGCAATCCCCTCCGAGGCAAACTCGTCAAAAGAGGTTTGAACGTCAACCCAATGTGCCCTACTTGCCTGGGCCATATTGAGTCAAGTGAACACCTTTTTAGTGAATGTCAAACAGTCCAGAAGGTGTGAGAACTAGCTGCTAGCCATTAATGATTGCCAATCCAGTTCTCACCTCGAGGATGCCAGGAGATTATTGAAGCCTTAAAGAGGGTCGAATCTTCCTAAAACCCAAAGTTGCTCCAAAAGTTCTCCTTCCTAGTTTGGAGCATCTGGAAAGGCAGAAATGCAACAGTTTTTAAGAAAAAAATTTTCAACCACTAGCATGCCTAATCAGAGCAAAAAAGAAATATGTTAAATGGAAAATTCGAACTTACATGTCGGGTGAACACATTCAAAAGGGGCCTCCTTCTTCCTCTTCCACATCTCCCCACCTTGCTAGGTGGGACCCTCCACCTCCAGGATTCGTCAAAATCAACTTTGACGGATCCCTTCTTAATTCCTCAGCAGCAAGAAGATATATACTTCGGGACTAGATTGGCAAACTACTCAAAGCAAGAGTAGCTTCTTATAGTCACACATCTTTCTTCGTCGCCGAACCCCGAGCACTTCGAGATGGAGTTGCGGCGGCTATACAGCCAGGCTTCAACAGCTTATATATTAAAGGAGACAATCCCGTTGTGATCCAGGCATTAAAAGGCAAGTCCCACATCCCTTGGAATATTGACACAATCATTGACAACATCCGCACCTGGCTACACCATGGTACCTAATCCCATATTACTCACATATTTCGGGAGGCAAATATGGCCACTGACTAACTCTGTAAGTTTGGTCACTCTACCGTAGCTCCTTTTTATGCAGATATCTATTTGTCCCCAGAGCTTAGATCTATCTTGGTTGACGATGCAGTTAGACGCACTCTTGTGAGAAGAGGCGTCTAACATTTACTAATATTCTTTTTACCATTTTTTTAACATAAAATGTTTTCATGTCTTTTTCCCTTATATATGCTAGCATAAGCTCAATCGGATCTAGTGGGGAAGGGAGGAGGAGATAATGTTATTGTAAACATAAATTTCAAGCCTAAAATAAATTAGACAAGAACTTAAGTAACAAATTGAATTTTTGTATTTGTATAAAAGAATGTGTACAATCTCTATATAACTGTTACAAGAACAATTGTAATAAAGCCTTTTATTTAATCTCCTTGAATAGTCTTGAATGAATTTTGATCTTGAAAGAGGGCCTAAGAGGCTTAATATCAATCAAGATATGAGTTTGATCTCAGTGGACGACACATATTTGGAGTGCTTGTTGTCTTCTTTCAAAGAAAATTCTTGAACTCTTGTGAGTTCTTCTAAAATGCCGACTCCTAAATGGGGGGAATAACTTTTTAATTGGCCGCAATACATTTCCATTATTTAAAAGTAATTATTTACTTTCGGCATCATTTATGACACGTCGTGCTTTCTAATTAGCCGCAATCCATTTCCATTAAATATTTAATTTAATGGATTGCCGTAATTAATTTAACATATGACATATTGTAATTGGCTGAAATGAAAGTATTTATTTCTTTCCACATTACGGGCCTTGGTTGGTCCTTGAAACTTTACATTCTATAAATGCCCCTTTGAGACTAGGTTACATACACAAACTTGGTGCTTAAGCCTGATTGACGTCTTGATTGTTTTTTATTTTGAGTGGCCACTGCATCATATTTGGTGCAATTTTGTAAGATGCAATCTTCAACATATTTATTTCTCTTGTCCAAAATATGAAGATTTATTAACAAGGGTAATGCCTCCTTCCTTAATTTGAAGAATACACCTTGTATATGTTTTTTGCAAGACTCTCCCTTTCTCTCTCTCCCCTTTCTCTCTCTCCCTGTGAAAATCTTTCTCATGGAGGAGGGTTTCATAACACAAAAAGCAGGAGTGCTTCATCATAAAGAACTTATCCAAGTAACACTTTTAGGGTAGTTTCTTGTGCAATTCAGTAATTTAGAGTAGCTGTTGTTTCTTCTTTTTTTTTCTTGTGTTTTTCTTTTTTTTGTTTTTTTTCTTCGTGGATGCTTCTTCTAGTCTGGTAATGTCAACCTTCTTATTCCTTTTTGGGATCCATACTTGACATTTTTCACAATTAATTGCTCTCTCTTTTTTGTAAATAGTACTTGACTAATCAACGGAACAAATGTGTATTTGATTAACCTATAAATGTGTATTTGATTTCGTATCGATTAACCTTTGAATATGCATTTGATTTCGTATCAATTAGCCTTTTGAATGTTTAACCTTTTTGGGTACATCAACGGATTAATCTGAAATTCCCTCAAGGCAAACTTTCCCAAAAGTTGTATGTTGATTTAATGTCAGTTAACCTTTGAATGTCTAAATCAACGGTTAACCTTGAATCCTCCGAAGGCAAACTTTTAGAAGGTGAAAATTCCCTACAAAGTGAATTTTGATTTAATATTAGTTAACCTTTGAATGTCTAACCCTTTTAGGTACATCTACGGGTTAACCTTGAATCCTCCCAGGGCAAACTTCCAAAGACGAAAATTCTCCAGAGAATTTGATTTAATTATCAGTTAACCTTTGAATGTATAACTCTTTGGGGTACATCAACCGGTTAGCCTTGAATTTCCCTTAGGCAAAGATTCCCGAAGATGAGATTTCTCCAAAGGTGAATTTGACTTGATTATTAGTTAACATTTGAATGTTTAAACCTTTTGGGTACATCAACAGATTAACCTTGAATCCTCTTAAATTAAACTTCCTCAAAGGCGAAAATCCTCCAAAGGCGAATTTGACTTAATTATCGGTTAACTTTTGAAGGTCTAATGGGTTAACCTTGAATACTTCTAAGGATATTTGCATTGCCTGTGTAACCAACTTGCAGAAGGCTATACTGCACATGTCAAGCAACTACACAATTTTTTTTTTCTTCATGCTTTTGCAGGTTTGTTATTTGAAATGTCGAATGCTTAATGCTTTGGACTAAATGGATCATTTTCTCTATGACTTGCCATAAGCAATACAAAATATTTTTTTTCTTCATCCTTGAATAGGTCCACCTTGAGTGACTTTCCTTATTTTTCTCATCCTTGCATGGCTTATCCGTGTGAATCCACATCGAGTGACTTTCCCTATTATAAAGATGGAGGTCATGCTGTTGTTGTCACCAACTTGAAAGAGGGGGGTGTACATCGATAACACGAATAAGGAGGTTATGGCGTTGTTTCTACCAACTTGAGAGAGGAGCCCTGCATTGCCAACATGAAGGAGGAAGTTATGGCGCCGTCGCTACCGACTTAAAGGAAGGGACCTGCATTTTCGTTGATGCTAACTCGAAAGATGAGGTGTGCAACGTCAACAAGGAGGCTTCAACACTATTATCACCAACCTGAAGGAAGAGGCATATGTCACTATTGCCCCCAATTTAAGGGAGTGCAAGAGTTTACAACTTAAACAATGCAGGAGCTGACTTATCGCGTTTGAGGGTCACACACTTTAATGACTTAAGGCTTATGATCTTTAATGACTTGAGAGTCTACCACTTTAGTGACAATCTAAAGTTTGCTTTGATGACACAAATGTTTGCTCAATGACTTGAGAGTCAGCAACTTTGATGATTTAGGGGTCTTGAACTTCAAAGACCTAGGATTTTCTTAAACTTCAAAGACTTAGGAGTCTTAAGCTATTGATAACTTGATAGTTTTAAATTTTGATGATTTTGAAGTCTTTATCTTTGAGGACTTAAGAGTCTTGCTTGGGATGTATTTGGAGTCCTTACTTTTGATGACTTTGGAGTCTTAAACTTTGAGGACTTGGAAGTCTTTATCTTTTGTGACTTAGAGTCTTTAATATTGATGATTTGAGAGTCTTGAATTTGGGAGATTTAGTTGTCTTTAATTTTAATGACTTGAGAGTCTTTGTCTTCAATGACTTATGAGTCTTGAACTTGGGAGACTTAAGAGTCTTGATTTTGATGGCTTTTGATTTTGATGACTTGAGGGTCTTTATCTTTGATGACTTGTGAGTCGTTGAATTTACTTCAAAGTTTGTAATTTTGTAGACTTGGTAGTCTTTAGATTACTTGAAAGTATTTTAATTTTGCTAGCTTGAGCATCCTACAGGTGACTTGATAGTCTATGCTGACTTGAGAGTCTAGAAGCTTGGACATGAAAGTCTTAAGGGTGACTTGATAGTCAAACTTATTTTGCAACTTAGAAGTCCTTAAGAGTGACTTGAAGTCAACTTGACAATTTCAAAGTTTTTAGATATGTATTGCAAGCATACAATTATGTTTGACTTAGGAGCCTTCAACTGAGTTAGAAGTTTGCTAACTCAACGCTCATTTTGGATTGTCAATTTTCCAAAGCATTTTCCAATATGATTCTTATAGAGGATCAATCAGATTCTTTGATGTCTTCTTTATCTATTGTGATCTTTCCTTCCTTTGCAAGTTGTAGGACTTGCTTCTTGAATGCCGTGCATTTCTCTATAGTATGATTGATGATCCTCTTATACTTACAATATTTAGGATCATTAATTCTTCTAATTTCTTCAGGATGCCTCGACTCTGGGAGTTCTATAAATCCTTTCTCAAGAAGTTTATCAAGCATTTTTGGTGCATCAAACTCAGAATAAAAATATTCATTCTTTTCAGAGTCTTTTAACATGGAGCTTCTATCTATTGATGATAACATCAATTCACCATCATCGAATCACCTTCCATAGTAAGTGATTGTAAGCTCCATATCATGAGCTCGTGTTGCTCATTCTTGGAAAGTCTTGGGCTTCTTTGCCTACAAAGCGTATAAGATATTCCACTCTATTTCGGAGCACACATCTCAATAGCAGAAGATTTATGCAAGTGATCATTGTACTTCAAAGAGAGGGCACGCCAATGATTTGTATAAGCTATGACTCGCTACTCATCCAATTGCCTAGTGTTAGTTAACTCACTCATGCTGACCATACAGCGTGTGCTATAGAAGCGATTTAAGAATTCATTTACCATTTGCCCATTACTATCAATGAATACAGATGCAAGGTTTGCATACCAGTCAAATACAAGACTTTTAAGAGATCGCACAAATTGCTTCACTAAGAGGTCGCCACCTATGCTAGCATTATTGCAAGTCTCGATGAAGTGCGCTATATGCTGCTTCAGGTTCCTTCTGCCATCAAATTAATGAAATTTTGGATGTTGAAATCCCTGAGGCATCCACAGTGCATCAATCCTTTCGTATAAGGCTTGCTGTAACAATGAGTTCTATGAGAACCTCCTTCTAGATGGGCCTTTACCACATCAGCTATCAACTTTTGAGTATGCTCAAGTGACATTGAATTTAAGGTTGAATTATTCTTTGGATTGCATTCATCGTCAAACTTCTTGCTGTGATTGGACACTTTGTCGGGATTGTCACCACTTGATCCTTTGTTTGAGGCTCAGATGACGCTTTTCCAAGTTCTTTTTTAAATCGTCAATCTACTCATTTTAACGCTTAATTTGAACATCCTTTTCTTCGCTCTCCTTAGAGAGTCTTTCCAGAGTTGCCTTCATATTTGTCAATTCTTTCTCCAGGTTTATAGCCTCTGTCACCATGACTTACATGAAGATAGTGTCAAAGGATTCAACTTCAACTGGTGAGAAAAATGAATCCCTTAGAGATGTTGGTAAAGAATCGCTACTACCGTCATCATCACCCTCCTCAGTAAAATGTTGTAAGACAGTATTGGTGTAGGCTTGAAATTCATCCAGTCCACAGGGTAAAGTCTTCCTCACATTGAAGATAACAAAAGATTTTAACTTTAAATTAGGGAGAACAGAAGTTTGATTGACTCCATTCGCAGGCAAGTTGGAGTAAAATTTTTGAATTTTGCACGACTGCAAAGTTGGAGTCACAACTTGTTGTTTTAGGGTGATGGAGGCAGCAACTTTGGTCATGCTCATAGTCATCACTCTAGTGCTTCGATTGCCAAATGCGATACTAGCCTTTACGGATCCTTCAGATGTAGATTCGATAGTTTCGTTCCTCAAAGATTGAAGGTGTTTTTGGGAGCCATTTCTTCTTCAAAGGAGTGCAGAACTTGTTTGCTTAAAGAAAGAGATGAGAGGTCCCACCGGGCATGTCAAAAATTTGTAAACACAAATTTTAAGTCTAAAAATAAATAGGACAAATTTTATTTTGTATTGAATTCAGAAGATATGAGTACAATCTCTATGTATATTGTTACAAGATGAACAAATAAATAGTTTATCTGATTCAATCTTCGATTTGTACTTGAAAGAGGGTCAATTCACTTGAATCTCGAGCAAGCTAATTGATTTAGCTTCCTTTCTATGATATTTAGTGAATTTGATTTTGAGATTGGCCCTAAGAGGCTTGACCTCAATCAAGATGAGTTTTCTTTGATATTCGATGGTAGACGACATGCACTTTGTTACTTGTTGTCTTCTTTCGGAGAAAATTCTTAGGCTCTTATGAGTTTTTCCAAAATGTTGACCCCTAAACGAAGGGGAATAGCTTTCTTTCTATAGAGAAATCGGAGTTAGGGTTTTTTTCATTATGTAAAAGTAATTATCTATTTCCTACATCATTTATGGCACGTGAGGCTTTTTAATTAGCCAAAATACATTTCCATTAAATATTTAATTTAATGGATTGCTGTAACTAATTTAACACATGACATGCTCCAATTGGCTAAAATGAGAGTATTTATTTCTTTCCACATAGCAAGTCTTGATTGGTCCATAAAAATTTACATTCTACAGTTATCTGGCCATTTTTTAGAGACTAGGATTCAAGTCTTCCTACATCGTGCGTGTACATACAAATTTACCCGCTCAAACATAACCAATAGTGCATTAGAATGATAGAAAACATTCGTACTTCATTCATTGTAAATGTACTTCACAATCAAATGATGGTAGATTGGTAAGTTAACACCTCTAGTAGGAGTTGAAGTCTTTTATATTATCTGTTAAGGATCTCAAGTTACAATCACATGCTTCCAAGGACTTGAAGTGGGTATTACATGCCTTTGAGGACCTCCTAAGGTTGTTTTCCGATAACGATACTTCAAAATATGAATAGATTTAATAAGTAAGTAAACCATCCACTTATTTAAAAAAGCCCATTCTTTTTCTCATAAAAATTGCAAAAGTGATCTCTTCAATTTAATCTCCTCTTTCTTGTCATCATCTTAATAATAAATAAAATCTTATAAATCAATATTTGACATATAGCACGCACATATTATTGAGACCCTAAATTAATTTAAAATATATTACAAGTAAATTATTATAGATGTATAAAAAAAATTAAATTAAGATAAGGCTTATCTAGATGTGCATAAAAATTTGTATTTATGAAAATGGATCACAATACACAACATTAGTTGTGCTTGTTTTATACACAGTTCTATATCTTAGCCTAATTATCGACTTCCAAAAATGAATTTTTTTCTTAATATATCCCCAGTGGTGGTTCCATCATTTCTGTCAATATTCAACACAGTTAAAATGTTAATGCTACTGAAAATTGTAATCTAGACATTCAATCCTTTACAAAAACAACCCAAACAAATTATAAATAAGAGAGTTGATGTACATCTAAGTACATCTTCTTGATAGTATGAGTATTTACAAAGTCACCTAGACAAATTATTATGATTGCAATTGAAATGGTTGCCCATTAATTAGGCATAATGGGTTGAGACTAGGCCAGAGTTCGGGCCATTTCTGTGACAGGATATTGGCCTTACTACTCAGCGGCTCTCTCTCTCTCTCTCTCTCTCTCTCTCTCTCTCTCTCTCTCTCTCTCTCTCTGCCTCAACCTAAACCCTACTCTCCCTACCACTCTCGAGGCATCTTGTTCTCGCTCCATCTCTCCTCATCTTTAGAAGGATACTGCTACGCGAGCTCGTTGTTCTTGCCTCTAGTGCAGGTAATCTTCAGATCGATTCTAGGTTAGAAATTGAAATATTTGAAATACTTGAATGCCCAGATCAATTCTGGGTTGATGTTGTTCTTTGATTATTAAGCATGTTCACTTCACATTCCCTTCAGATCGATTCTAAGCTTTCATCCCTCAATTTAATATTACACAAATCCTTTAATCAAATCACTGTATTTGTTGTTTGATTAAGCACGTTCTGTGAAGTTTCTTGGGGGAAAGGTTTAAGCTTCTATCTTTCTGAAAGCCTAGATTTTTGGTCCTGCATGTTGTGGGGGATAAAGATAAGGTTAAAGATATGCTATTGAAAGTTTTGGGTAGGATTTGTTTGATAACTGATAATTGGAAGTCAAATCACACTTATCAGCACTACTTTTGCATCATAGCTCATTTTATGGATAGTGCTTGGAAAATGCACAAAAGGATCCTTAGGTTTAAGGCCTTGACACCTCCTTATAATGGTGAAAGTATTGCGAATGAAGTGTTTGTGTTTCTTATTCAGTGGAACATTGAACATAAGATCCTTAGTACCACTGTGGATGATGCTAAGTATAATGATGTAATGGTGTCTAATCTAAAAAAGCGTCTTATTCCAAGGAATGGGTTGATTAGTAGTGGAATTTTTGCCCAGATGTTGTGCACATATCTTGAATCGTATTGTGCAAGATGGTTTGCAATTGATTCAAGACATTTTAGAAAAAATTCGAGATTTGGTGAAGTTGATAACCAAATCTTCTCAAAGAAGTAAAGATGTCTATTAAATTGCTGGAAAAAAAAACATTTCATTAGGATGTGAGAAGAAAACTGAATTTGGACATACAAGTCCGTTGGAATTTCACTTATAAGATGGTGGATAATGTTATCTATTATAAGAGTGTGTTTATTTATTTAGTGTCCGCTAATTCACCATTGAGACTCTATGTCCCTGTAGAAGAATAGTTGGAAAAAGTCACTGTTATACATAAATTTTTAAAGTTATTTTATGAAGTGACTTGCATGGTTAGCGCTGTTAAGGCCCCAACTTCGAATTTGTATTTTGAGGGTGCATGGATGGTCCATCATCGTTTGCTGGAGGCTACTCAAGGCCCTTGTGAATTTTCAACGGACATGGGAAATAGGATGCTTGGGAAGTTTGACAAGTATTGGTCTGAGTATAACCTATATTTATTGTGTGTGGTTATTCTTGATCCTAGATGCAAGGTTAAATTTGTTGAGTATTATTGCAGTAAACTATTTGCCCCTGTTGATGCCATAGAATGGGTGGATAATGTATTGAGTACTTTACGTTCCTTATATGATGAGTACAAGTTGCATTCTGTAACAACTTCACCAATTGTCAACTCTTCTCCTATTGTAAGTGGTTCTGGGGATGATTATTTTGATGATTGTAACAATTTTAGTGGTAAAAGGTCTACACCACAAGTAGGATGTAATGCCCTGACCCCTTACGAGCCGTGGACAGTTACCAGAAATGACTTTAAGGATCATTGACTGACCCCACAAATTACCACAAGTCTTTTCAGCTTGCTTCGTCATCGCTCGCATGCTACTTGAGAAACTCCCTAGGATATCACCCTTCTTAAAATTGCTCCCTAGGAAGTACACTTAACTGTGGAGTTATTAAGAGTGAGCTTCTCAAAAAGAAAGATGCACCTTTGGTGATATAAGTAATCACTTCAAATCCTTTTAAGCCATACTCAGGGTGTTACACAAGGAGATTGTAACTTAACTTATACTTGGAGGAGTCGGCCCTTGAGTTGAACATGGAGTTAGATGTTTTGGAGTTTTGGCATGAAAGTTCCATGAGATATGCAGAACTTTCTATAATGGCACATGACTTGTTGACTATCCCAATTAGTACTATAGCCTCAGAGTTTGCATTTAGCCTTGGTGGCAAAACCATCTCCCGACTCACTGTGCATTGAAATCAAAGACCGTACAAGCATTGGTGTATTTGCAAGACTGGAGATGTGCAGACTGTAATGCTACTTTAGTGGTCGATAATGATTCCAATTCAGATGAGAAAGGAGCTTTCCTCGTATGAGGATGAGGAGGACGATACAAGTCTCTTCCTTTAGGTAATTAGTTTGTTTGATTATTATAATAGATTATACATGTGAACAACACTTATATGATGTTAATATTTTCATATGAAATTCAAGTGCTGGACTTTCTACTTCGTGGTTTTTTGATCATATTTGGGCTTCATCACCTAGAGGAATTGGTTTCAGAAATTAGCCTCTTTAATTTGAAATGGCTAGGTGGTGTACTTTGAATTTAAACTTGTTGTAATTTGGATTACCTTGGTTCTATATTTTCTAACTTTAAATTTGGACTAGTTTAGTTTGGTTGGAAGATTACAAGGACATTAGCTAGCAAATTAACTCACAAAAATACTCCTTAGGTGGTAATAGACGGGCCATGGACACACCGAATTCATTTGGCACATAACCCAGCCCGACCCATTAACAAATGTACTAGTCTGGCCCGGCCTGTTTAGTTAGTGGGCTGACCCAGTCCGGCCCAACCCGGTCCATTGCCCACCTCTAGGTGGTATACATATGGAAGATGACATTTATTATCCAAAAATTTTGGATTTTTCTTTTTTGGGTTTCATAATGGACAACGAGTTAGAATTCTATGTAAAATGCACAATGTTCCCGTGTGATCCATATTCAAATATAAGAAGTTTTACGCACATTTAGACAAGTCTTTCCCCAATCTATTGTTGGGCATGTTCGGTAACAGCATTTTGGGTAGCGTTGGGCATTTTGACTAAGCTAAAACACTCATTAGGTAATTTTTAGTGTTCGATAACATAGTATTTTAACTAGCATTTCAAGTAACGTTTAGCATTTTAAGCAGCGTTTCTAAAAAGCTAATAGTATTAACGTTTTGCATTCAAAAATACCGTTTCATATTTTTTTGCCAAAAAATATCCTTTGGAAATTATATCTTTGAAAATTATCTATATCCTTTTAGGTCAATTTCCATTAATCAGTTAAGCCAACAGCTAAATTTAACGAACATATTTATTTCAACTATTCATCGAAACAGCTATCTGCTAACAGCTAAATTAGAAACGCTATCTGCTACATAAATAACTATCTGCTACCTGAACCGCTATCTGCTGCTTGAATTACTAATTTTGCCGAGCAGGGCCATTATGTTCGTGTCATTCAAAATTGATAAGCATAATAAATTGATAGTAATAACTTTTTCAATTTTTATGACAAAAAGTAAATAGTCTTTTTTTCAAAAAAGAAAAGCGGTTTGTTTATGTATTTATTAAATTCATTTAATCATTTAGAGCATTCTTGTTAGAAATAATCTTAATCGATCCTTATCTTATGTTCGGTTTAGAGAAAATCGTAAATAAAAAAATATGGAGGAAAATTAGATGGAAAAATTGTTAGAATATAGTGATAAAATTTTTCTCGTAAAATTGTGAGAAAAGTTGGAGAAAAGTTTTCAAAAGAATTTCCGACCTCCTCCAACCTCACACTGTTTAAACGATATCAGTATGATCAACATTCAAATTTATCTTACATGTTCTTGTATTTTTTCCGCAATTCAAACAAGAGAAAAAAAATCACTTTCTCCTTACTTTTTTCCTTTCATATTTTCTTCCCTCAACTTATCCTTCCACCAAATTTTCTAAGGACCAAACGGAGCTTTAGAGATATGGACTTAATACATCTAAAAGGACCTAAAGTCCCGAGATAGTGTCTAAGAGGGAGCTAAACTTTTTTATTACAGTCCTTCGAACAAATCGGAGAAAGAATTTTTTGGGCATTGCAAAAAATTACATTAAAAAAAGGAGACCTAAATGAGGAAAGCCAAATAAAATATAAAACTTACATTTTATATGTACGTAAAACTTCAAGTCCCTTTTTTTTTTTTTTTGGGGAGCATATGTTGTCATTCTTACACATTTAACCTTTTTGTTTATTGAATTCATAATATCATTCTCCTGAGTTAATCATCAAAAGGGGGAAAAATCCCAATCTTACAAAATTAGAACATGTATATAAGCGACTTTCAAGACAAAAGAGAATGTTATAGTCCGGGTAGCAAAAATTCGGGATTAGATTAATTTCATATCAAACATTCAAATAATGTTTAAAATTTGGATGAGAAATTCATGATAATGCCTGATTTTCCAAGTTGAACAATAAGCCTAAACTTGGATCAAAATCAATTCAGATAATAGAATATGAAAAAATTTGTGTTCAAATTTAAAATTTGGACAACAAAAATTCATGACTATAACCCTTTTTTAGAGTCCTCGAATTTGAATAATTGCGTTGAATAAAATTTTGCCAATGCTAGATACAGAAGAGCAAACATTTCACTTTTTTTTATTAACAATTATATGTTTAAAATTTTCTTGCAAAGCATAGGACGATAACCCAATTTTTATGCCATTATTTATGGATGCATGACAACAGTCTTTTTTTCCCAATAGATAGGAAATAAATTTATACTGATCCAAACATCAAGTAATAATAATAACAGCAGCAGCAGTAGTAGTAGTAGTAGTAATAATAATAATAATAATAACCGTTAATGATCTTTAGCAATTATTAGTATAGGACATGAACAATTAGGAAATCTATTACCCAGATGAATTAAAATGAATTATGATTCCAAAAGTCTTATTAGTGACTTTGCTCAACTAAAGGGAAGGTTTATTTTCTGCAAGAATATGTCAAAAAAAGAGACGAATAATTTATCTCAGACTCAAATGTGAATCACTTGTTACTCTTATTTATCTTTTAAGTTTTAATAATGTCTATTTTCCCTGCTTATTTTTGCTAATAAAATTCATCAGTTTCTTTTGTGACTTTGTTTTAATGGTTTAGGTCCTTAGTAGACAATTATGAAGACTTTAGATCCTTTTAGAAAGCCACTTATTTTACTTGAGGTCCTTGGAAGACCGTAGTTTAGGAGTTTGAGTCATTGCAGAGGTATTAACTCCAAAGGTATGTAATACTGATTGCAGTCCTTCAAACGAAGTGATTGTGACTTCAGATCCTTAATGAACAATGATTAAGGATTTTAGGTCCTTATGGAGGTGCTAACTCATAGATTGGTAGAATCAAGAACGTATTTAACCAATTCAAAAGGTGCCAATGAAGTTTTGGAGAAATATTGTCCTGTTTCTTTAGAATTTTAATTTTAATTATTTTTATGCCCCTTTTTTATAATTGTACATCAAGAAAATAAGTTACTTTTTTTGGGGTTGCCTTAAGCCATTTTTGACAAAATAAATGTTTAGTTCCATAAACTTAATTTAGAAAAAAAAATTTTAGGGAAAAAAATGACTTCAGTTTGATTTAAATTGAGTCATTATACCGCAAATCATTCATTAGGGGTTCTAGATTATGAATCAATTTTACTAGCACATATAATTATGTCCTGCTGTTTTTTTAGTATCCAAGTATCACATTACAAGCTTAAGGGATATTTAAAATAACAAAAGGATAGGTAATCAATAATCAGTTTTTTTTTTTTGGGGGGGGGGGGGGGGATGAATCTTCGATCTTTCTTATAGACCAGCCGTTCTGGTTAATTAGAATAGCTCCTGCATGCAATTGTGCTACCTAATAGTCAAAGATAAGTGGTGGCAGTCGTCAAGCCACCAATCTGGGGAAGAGGGTTGGAAATAAATTGGTTGTTGTCATTGAGTGACATCATTATCAACTTTTTTATTTAATGGTAAGTTTTCGGATTAGAGCTTGAAAAAAATGATAATTCCTTATCTTTTTGAAATACTTATGCATTTTAAACTAGAATTCAAATTAACCCACAAATTAAACAATTTTAGAATTGAAATTTACAAATATAACTCATAAATTAAAACTAAAATAGCAAATTAACCTCAAATTAAAGAATTAAGCAACAAATTTAACTATTGAGGTCAATTAAAATGCTACCTTTTTATAATATCTATACACTTTGATCAGGAGTGAAAAATACGAATGATGGCTGAAAAATAAAATTTAAAAAAATTGAAAACAAAAAACTGCAAAAAGCAGGTCTCAAAACTCAAGACCTGGAACCAATGGAAAGCAATTAATGTAGGCTTCCTAACACTAAGGCAAGTACATCTCTGTGTGACTTCTGGCCACACCTATTATTTTGTTTAATCTAACTGGTTTAGTTTTGCCACATACTAGATATATATTTTTTCTTCTAGGAGGGAGGGCGTTAGTTGACACCACTGACAGCACGCTCTCTCTGCCCTTGATTGGTCTGTGGTGTTTCCCTATGTTTGGTGGGCAATGGCAGAACTTACAACAAATATTTAGGGCCCAAGATTTGATCCCTCGACTTCTTTGATAAGATAAAAAAAGTTTTACCATAATTTTAACATAAACCTTATGTATATAATGAATAACACAATATTATACACATATGATAGTGCAAAACAATGTTCTCAGGGGGTGGGACGTTGGGCCTTAACAAAGATCCATCCCAATTGGTGGGGACATTAATCTGCCTACCGATATCGCCTATTCAACAATGACCTCTATTAGAGTTATAAAAGAGAATAATGAATTAAAATAATTAAATGCAATTATTTATTTCATGCCAATTTGTCTTGTTTAGTGACTATAGCATCAAAGACATGATTTTGGGGTGATCCCTTATATTAAGCCAATTTTCATACTAATTATGTGAAATTTTTTTTACAGTAATAAACATTTTGATCGCTTTGATTATTGCATATTTTGTCAAAGAAATATATACAAAAAGGAAAACAATCAAGGTGGATCAAACAGGAACATGATACTCAAAACTAATAATGTGAAAAGAAAATAAAGATGATAAATTTATTCTCTTTGTTGAGTCCTCAAGACTCATCCTAGCCCGATTTGGCAATGCTAGTGTTGGGCTACTTTGGACTCTAAATCAATCAAGTGTATGAGTGATTGGAGGCTAGTTCCAAAAGGATTTCTATGAAATAGGGAAGTAAGGATTTTTCTTTTCATGTTTTGTGAAAATTTATTTGGGAATAGTTTTGTTTGAAAAACTAGAAAGTAGGGGTGAGAAAGAGATCAGGAGAGAGGATATATGAAGGGCCATCCTCTTAGCAAAAAGCAGATTGCTTGAGGATTCTCACCAGTAAAAGAGAGAACAAAAAAAGAAGAAGAAGAAGGTGGGAGACACAGAGAGATGTGCTGAATGTCCGTGCTTACGTAGGTGTCACTGCATTTTGATGTGTCCATGAGGGGAAGGGATTGCTCGTTTATACTGTAGAGGGTCGAATGAATTCCCCTTAGTATTTTTAGACTCAGCAAATATTTTAGTCTTTAGAGAAATTTAGGAGAATATTTTGTGTCAATTTGGTTAAATTTGTACCTTGGGTGGCAGCAAGGACTCACTGTGGAAAATGCCTCTTGGAATTATCTACCAGAAAAGCAGGTCAGCGGCATGCTGCTTAGTCTTGGCAGCAAGCTGTTAGGCCTAGCTATTTTCTAGGTCATTTTGTTTTGGTCATAATTTTCTTGTCCAACCTTCGATTGGGTGGATTCTTCTTTTTTTTTTTGGGAAGCTTATTTAGTTTATTTTCTAGTGGATTAGGTTTCATGAGAGTTAGATAAGTGCAAAATGAATTATGGGTCTAAGAGTGAGAGGGTGTCTTGTTTTGTGCATGCCTAATCATCCCGCACATATATCCTCCATTACTTACTATATTTGAGCCTAAAATATATCTTTGAAAAATTTTTCAATGAGGAATACAATGATGTAGACTCAATACTCTTTAACCCTAAAGTTAGGTCGTGTTGAGGTCTTAATAGCCATTAATCTTGGATTGTTCACAAAATAGGATGATTTGGCTCCTATTTTACCTTCTTGCAGGTTTTCATAAAACCTTTATTTTGAAATCTATTTTCTTAAGGAGTAGGACTTTTAGAATACCCTACATAAAGTAGTTTTAGCACCATTGAGTATAGTAATGGTCATCATCAGGCCTTCAATGCATGTAGCATGCAATATGCATTTAGTGGAGATATGTACTAGATATCCGTAAACACTAACACCTTCTCACTCCTTAGCCCATGACTCCATACACACTTATTCAATGGACCTAAAATATAATATATTGGAATCTATTCTCAACAAGGTTTTCCATCAAGATGAGAATTGATCAATTAGAGGTCAGACAAGGAAGTTATGGAAAAACAAAATAAGCTGAAAAGTTGCCTAGATCAGTAGCACGCTGTTGAATCCCATTTTCTTTCACTATTTTCTAGGAGGTAGAAATATCACTGTTGCTTGGACCCAGCGGCATTGGCCTAGTCTCATTGGGCCTTCATGGTAGGCCACTGGCCCTATTCTTTGCTAGCAGTTTAAGGAGGCTGAGAAGATCTTTGAAATCTTCCTCCTAATTTGAATTAGGGAAGAAATCTCTGCTAAATCTACAAACCCTAGAAGATATCATTCAACCCCCTCCACTATAAAAAGGAACAACTCTTCCTCCCTTAAAGGACACACATTCTCCACGTCTCTTCTAGAAAATTGGGGGGGGGGGCACTCTTTCTCTACGCCATTTTCTTTGCTAAGAGGATGCTTCTTCCTGTAGCAGCCTTCGCTATCTCATTCTCTAGCTTTCCTTACAAAGATCTTCCAATCTAATTTCTTAAAAAATATTTTTAAAAAATCCTTTCTTTCCCCGTTTTGCAAGATATAAGTTTGAAGCTAGCTTCAATCACCCATACACTTCATTTGGAGACCAAGAATCCTAAGTTCTAGCAATGTCAAACCAGATTGAGGTTAATCCATAGTACTAAACAAAGATAATAAATTTGTCATCTTTATTTGCTTATTAATTATTAATTTTGATCGTCATGTTCGTATTTGTTCCATCTTGATTGTTTTCTATTATGTACACATTCAATTGTAAAACTATCAAGTGATTTGTGATCTCAAAGTTTATCTCTTTCTCTTTCTCTTTTTCTTTATTATTTTTTGCAATGAGCATGTAAAATCGACCAATAAAAATCATCTCTTTGATGCTCAAATCACCAAACAAGACATATTAACATGAGACTTAACATTATATAAAATTGTTTGGAATTCACGGTTCTCTTTAGAAACCCTATTAGAGATATTTGTTGAATGGCTGTCGTTGATGGGTAGATTAGTGTGCCTACCACCTCTCATACCTGCATTGCTCAACCCAACTCTTGGCTAATTACCAAGGTGCTAGGTCAATGCCCATATGGGATTGTGGGGATTGTTTTCTAAAAAATATTTCCTAAAAGGATTTTCATATTATTCTTAAAATATAGTGGTGATTCTACTCACTTTGCATAGTTCAAACTTTTCTAAGACAAATCCAAAAGAACTTTTTACACTAGAGAGTGGGATTGGAGGCCCAGTTCCTGGTGTTTTCAGTTAGGATATTATTCGATCATTGACCAAACTCAAGTACATAGATGCTTGTAAAATAAATTCTACTGATACTCTGTCTTGTGATGTTTGCTGCATATCCAAATTTCGTAAGCTTCCTTTCTACAGAAGTTCTTTTACTATTATTAAACCTTTGTATTTGGTCTATGTAGATCTATGGTGCCTGTGCAAGATTGTAGATATTGATGTGCCACATACTTCCTAGTTGTACTTCCTTATGTTGAGACTTAGTTCAATACTGTTAAGGCAGTAAGAAGTGATAATAGCTTAGAATTTCTTCAAGCTAATATAAAGGGAAGTTTGGTTCTAAGGGTATAGTCTACCCTAGGATTGTGCCTAAAGTAACATACAATAATAACAACAACTCTAAGTGTGGGTCTCCCTTTCAAGGTGTATGAGGAGATCCATATGTAGATAGACTTAGCTCTACATACATGACTGCTTGTAGAGATAGTTTCTAATGGACCTACAAAAAAGTTTTAAGGAAAATAGTTAGAAGTTTAACATCGATTGGTAAATTAACTTAACAAACACAAGGCCTAATTACTTTAAATGACATAAATTAATTGTGCCTAAAGTGCCTCAACAAAATGCAAGGGTCAAAAAGAAAACAAAAACACCTTATCAAAATAGCTATTGGCATTAGGCTTCATGCTAATTTGCCCCTCAAGTTTTTGGGCCATTGCTTTTTAGCAACCACATACATCATTAAGAAGCTACCCATAACAATATTTTAGTGGAAGACTCCTTTTGAAAGGTTGTTTGGAAAACCTCTCTCTTACACTAACTTGAAAGTCATTGGTTGCCTATGTCATAGTCCAGACTCCACTGCCGAGGATAAGTTTCAGAAGAAAGGCAGAAGTCGCATCTTTAGTGGTTACCCCCTTATCAGAAGCTTATAGGTTGTATGAGCTTAAGATACATTACATATTTGTTCGTAGATATGTACACTTCAATGAGCATGCCATTCCTCATGAAATAAAAATTGCATGCAGCTCTATACATAGTATTCTTTTCTTTCCTAATCACCTACTTTCTAACCATGATGAAGAATCCTATGTTAATTCTTTCCACTTTATTCCCTAATGGCCCATTGTTGATCCTGTCTCTAACATCAGTTAGTAGTTCTTCCTTCTGAATCTATTCTGTCCATACTTGATTTGTCCTTAACACACTCTAGTATGGCCAAACATCTCCTATATGATTACATGAGCAAGTAATATAGTTGTCAAGTATCCTTTCTTTACCTCAGTTGATTTTTCTCATTTGATTAATGATTATGTTGCATCCTTGCATAGTGTTTTGTCTATACCGAAACTAGCAACTTATGAACAAGCCAAGGGTAATGCGCATTAAGAAAGGGCTATGAGAAAAGAATTAGCTTCCTTAGAGGAAAATGAAATATGCTTGGGACATAAGAGATCTGCCTATAACAATTGGTTCTAAGTGGCTTTACTATGTCAAGTTTACAATAAATGCTAATATAGACAAATACAAGACTCACTTTGTGGCTAAAGGTTTTACTCAAGTTAAAGAAAAATATTGTACACGTACATGCCCACCTGTTGTAGAGTTTCTTGCTATAAGAGTTCTTGTTGCTTTGTCTTCTATTTGCAAGCTACCTCTTCTCCAACTTGATGTGAATAACGTCTACTTGCATGTGTATTTAGATGAACAACTTGACATTTATCTCCGAAAGCTTATCCTATTCTATTGGAATTCCTTCCTTAATTGGTATGAATTCTCATAACTAAAAATAATAAAAAGAAGAAAGAGAGAAATGAAGAAAAGAAAAAGAAAAGGAAGTAACGAAGGTAACAAAGAATGGATGAGGGAGAAAATATTTCAAATTTATTATAGGAAGTGTAGTGTTGATAACGTGTCTTTAGGAATGAATTATCCTTCATAGAGCTTCCCTAAACTCCTATACATAGATGTAGTACTTGCCTTTACAAACACAACTAAAACAAAACAACAAATACAACCAAGTGAGAAACACTTGAGAGGAAACCACCAAGAATCGGTGAGAGTGTTCCACCAAGATTAGGTCGGAGTTATCTTTTCTATACCATCCAAGTGGATGAGACATTGAGAGTATACCCTCTAAATTACCTAGAGGAGATATATTTATAATCCTACTATAAATAGTGGAAGTATTTTTTGGATTGATAGTCCTATAGTTTTACCTTGATTTTAGAGGTTTTTCTACATAAAAATTTGTGTGTTCCCATCTACAATATTTATTTATTTTTATTGCTATCTTAATTGGACAAAGAGGAAAAAGAATCGCTTCTGCATTATCAATATGCCTTTTCCCAATAATGGCATCAAAGCATAGGTTGGGCAATCATATTCTTGTGTAATCAAGATGCAGGTTGATGTCACTTTTGATGGTGACATGATCAAACTCACTACAGACAATTACTCCTACTAAAAGGTCATGATAGTGGACCATCTAATTTTCAAAGACCTTGCTAACCCTATTTTGAATAAAAATATGCCAGAAGGTAAAAATGAAAACTAATGGAACTTAAACCATAAAGCAGTTGCAATAATTTAAAAGTACATAGACAGAAGTTTGTATCAGCATGTGTTAAATTTTGACAATGCATACGAACTTTAGACAAAACTTGAGTGCTTGATCTAAAAGAAGATGTCGTGCAACAAGGCTTTGCTTATAAGGCAGTTGGTGAAGCTCCATTATAGTGACGGATAAAATATGATTGAGCAGTTGAACAATTTGAAGGGGCTTGTAAATCAATTGGCAAAGATCGAGATGAAACTTGATGGTATGTTGCAGGCCCTATTGCTTTTCAGTTTATTGCCCAGGAGTTAGGACACATTGGCATTTACATTGAGTAACTCTGCGCAGCGAGAAAACTCACTATGGATATTGTGATAGACAGTGTCTAAAATGAAGAAGCAAAGAGGAAAGAAATAGACATCACAATACAATCTGAAGCCAATTTTGTTCACAACCGTGGTAGATGTGAAAACCATGGGAGAAATAAAGGAAATGATAAGTCCAGGGTCTAAATCTCACCCTAAACTAGTTTGTTATTACTATGGTAAGCCAGGTCACAAGAAATCTGATTGTTGATGTTATAAGAGAGACTAGAGGGCTGGAAAAGTTAAACCAAGTTAGATTAAACACAAGAAAGAAAATAAAAACACTACTACTATTGCAGCGAAAGATGACAATGAGGTGTTCCTCATTGGAGAAGAAGATTATCTCAATCTAGCATATGATGATTGGTCATAGATTGTTGACTCGGGTGTTGCCTTCGATGTCACTCCATATGAATATTTTTTCTCATCTTACAAAGGTGTTGATTTTGGTAAGGTCCGGATCAAAATCATTGGTATTGGTGACATCACCTTAATAACCAACACATGATGCAAGCTCATATTAAAAGATGTATGCATGTTCCAAACATGCGCTTGAATGTTATATTGGTAGGAAAGCTTGATGATGCCAGTTTGGTTAATCACTTTGGTGGTGGAATATGGAAGCTCATCAAAGGAAGTCTAATCATTGCTAGGGGAAAAAAGGAAAGCTCCTTGTACTTTATACAAGGAAAGTTGTACAAAGGGAGGTTAATGTTACATACGACAACTCAAATTTGGAGTTCTGGCACAAAAGCCACGGACACATGATTGAAAAAAAGGATTATAGATCCTTGCTAGAAAAGTCCTCCTTCTCAATATAAAAGGCAAATTGCATGAGCCTTGTATAGATTGTTTGGCTAGTAAACAGCAAAGGGTGGCATTTCATAAAAATGTCTAACCCACCAGAAGAAACCACATTCTTGATTTGGTTCATAGTGATGTATGCTCTATGACTAAAAATTCAGTTGCAGAGCATTATCCTTTGTTACTTTTATCGATGATCACTTAAGAAATGTTTGGGTCTCTTTGTTGAAAACAAAGGATTAGGAACTTGAGGCATCAAGGAGTTTCATACCAAAGCAGAACGTGAGATTGGACAAAATTTGAAGAGCGTTTGAGCGGACAACGGTGGAGAATATCATGGTCCCTTTTAATCATATTGCAAGTTGTACGAGATCAAGTTAGAGAAAACGCCACTGAAGACACCTCAACTAAATGGTTTAGCTGAGAGAATGAATCAAACTATCGAAGAAAGAGTTTGATGTATGCTTTCTCATGCTAAATTCCCTAAGTCCTTTTGGGGGGAGGCTGTGAAGACTGATGTCGACAAAATCAACCTATCACCATCAGTTCCGTTCGATGGTGCTATCCTAGAGGAAATTTGGTCTAGAGATAAAGTATCATACAACCACCTGAAAGTGTTTGGCTATCGAGTATTCATCCATATTCTTAAGAACAAGAGAGCCAAACTTGATTCAAACAAAGTGTATTTATCTCGGATCACCCAAAAATGAGTTTGGCTACTGACTTTGGGATCCTATAAATAGAAGAATTGTAAGAAGTCGAGATGTCGTATTCTTTGAGGACCAAAACATGGAAGATTTAAAAAAGGAAAAGCCTAAACACAATGTTGTTAGAGATTCTGATACTGGTCCATCTCCTATAGTTCATTTTAATATAGGGGAAGGCACAATTGAAAATAATAATGAGACTAGCACAAATGACAATCTAGCTGCTTCCTCTAACAATGATCGAGAGAAATATCATTATGAGTCGGCCAAATTCAATGTTGAATCCACTGAGGAAACATCTTAAGAAGAGCCTCAGTTGAGGCAATCTACTAAAGAAAGAAGACCATCCATGAGATATAACCTAGATGAATAACTAACTCTAATAGATGAGGGAAAGTCTTAGAGTTACAAAGAAGCAATGGTTGATAGCCATAAGATAGATTGGGTGAAAGCCATGCAAGAAGAAGTGAAATCCTTGCATGAGAGTCATACATAGATCTAGTGGAATTGCCTAAGGGAAAGAAAGGCCTTCAAACAAATGGGTGCACAAACTCAAGAATAGGCAGAATAGCCCAAGATCGAGGTATAAAGTTCCTCCAGTAGTGAAAGGTTTCAATCAAAAGAAAAGGATAGATTTTGATGAGATGTCCTCTCCTATTATGACAATGTTTTCTATCCGAGTTCTCCTTGGTCTAGCTAGCAATCTAGACTTGGAAATAAAATAACTTGACATCAAGATGGCATTTTTACATGGTGACCTAGAAAGGAAATATTTATGGAGTAACTTGAAGGGTTTGAAGTTGTCGACAAAGAAAATTTAGTGTGTCGATTTCAGAAGAGTCTTTATGGTCTTAAGCAAGCACTTTGGCAATGATAGAAGAAATTTGATTCTTTTATGGATGAGTGTGATTTTAAGAAGACACTCACTGACAATTGTGTCTTCGTAAAGTATGATGGTTGTGATTTTCGTCATATTGTTGCTAGTGCTGATGATATTTTAATTGTTGGATATGATCCAAAGAAAATTTCTACTTAAAGAAGGTATTGAGTAAATCGTTTGCAATGAAGGACTTAGGATCAACAAAGAAGATCTTTAGGATCAAAATAACTTGACATAGATAAAAGAAGTTATTATGGCTATCCCATGAGAGTTATGTTGAAGAGTTGTCGGAAAGATTCAACATGCATGGAGCCAAACCCTTTAGCACGCCACTTGATGGACATTTCAAGCTAAGTATGAACCAAAGTCCAACAAGTGAGAAAGACAAAGAAGAAATGAAGAATGTTCCTTATTCATCTGTTGTTAGCCACCTAATGTATGCGATTATATGTACTAGGCTCGATACTGCTTACGCCCTAGGCCTCATAAGTCGTTTCTTAACTAGTCTAGGAAAAAAACACTGGACAGCAGTGAAATAGATATTGAGATATCTCAATGGCACAACCAAGAAATGTTTGTGCTTTGGTCAACAAAAACCTATGTTAATAGATTACATAGATGCTAACCTAGCAAGTGATATCGATTCTCGGAAATCAACTTCTTGGTATTTGACTACTTTTGCAGGGGGAGCAGTCTCTTGGCAATCTAAGCTCTAAAAATACATTGTCCTATCAACCACCCAGGTTGAATATATTGTAGCCACTGAAGCATGTAATGAAATTATATGGATGAGAAATTTCCTAGTCGAATTACGTATGAGCAAGACAAATATGTGTTGCGATGTGATAGCCAAAGTGCTATATATTTAGCCAAGAACTCTATTTTCCTCTCTCGTTCAAAACATATTGATGTTTGCTAGTACTTGATAAGAGAAGTATTAGCAGATAAGCTCCTATAACTTGAGAAAGTCACACTGATGAAAATTAGTCGAACATGATGACCAAGGTGCTATCGAACAAGAAATTTGAAAGTTGTTGCAAAGATACCGGTGTGATGTCCCCCGATTAAGTTAGGAAGGGGGAGATTTGTTGGTGACTCCTTCCTTAATTGGTAGGAATTCTTACAACTAAAAACAATAAAAAGAAGAGAGAGAGAGAAGTGAACAAAAGAAAAATGAACGAAAGCAAAGGAAGGTAACGAAGAACGGAAGAAGGAGAAAATGTTTCAAATTTATTAGAGGAAGTGTAACGTTGATAACGTGTCTTTAGGAACAAATTAGTCTTCATAGAGCTTCCCAAACTCTCATGCATAGATGCAGTACTTGCCTTTGCAAACACAACAAAAATAAAACAATAAATACAACCAAGTGAGAAAACACTTTAGAGGAAACCACCAATAATTGATGAGGGAGTTTCACTAAAATTAGATGAGAGTCATCTTTCGTATACCATCCGAGTAGGTGAGGCATTCAGAGTATACCCTCTAAATTACCCAGACGAGATATATTTGTAATCCTACTACAAATAGTGGAAGTATTTTTAGATTGATAGTCCTGTGATTTTAGCCTTCGTTTTAGGGGGTTTTCCACGTAAAAATTCGTGTGTCCCCATCTACAATATTTATTTATTTTTATTGCTATCTTAATTGCATAAAGGGGGAAAAGAATCGCTTTTGCATTATCAATTCACCTTTTCCTGGCATATTTAACCTAGAAAAGTGTGCGAACTTAAGAGATCCTTAAAGTATTTGCATCAGAGAACAAAAGTTTTTAGTCTTAAATGGGCTTATGAATAAATATCATTAATATAAACATTTTATTGATTTTGAAGCACTTTGTTTAGTTGGATCTTTGCATTAAAGAAACTTAAGTTTGTGTTCTTATAAGATTTGACAATTTAATATATATTATCATAGTTTTTTCGATTAAGTGCCATCCACACATGAGTGATGCGTGGCATCATTTGCATCATCCTTGCACTTTTGTCCTGTCATGTTAAGATAAAGTACTAAACCTATATGTAATAAGACGATTTTTCCCATGACAGTAGAAAAGCAAGTGACTGAAACAGGGGTGGAATGGGAAGATTAATTTTTAAGATCAAAGTCTTACTTAAGACATTTTCCTCCTCAAGGCTATCATAGGAGCCTGTTAGGACTTACTTTACATTGGAGACATAGATATTCTCTTTTAAGGACTAACTTGTAGTGTCTCTTATAGAAATTCCCTTATAAGATTCCAAACAGGCTTATAGGTAGGGAAACCTATAGCTCTCTACGTTTTTAACTAGACTAGGTTTTAGCTAATCGAAGTAAGTTTATTCATTTTTTACGAGGACACATAATTGGATGTTTTTGGCATCCTTGGTTTATATTGATGATACACTTCTGATTGGAGATGTTTTGTAAGGCATTAATGAGGTTAAACAAGCCTTAGATAAAACCTTCACTATTAAGGATTTGAGTTTAGTTAGATACTTTCTAGGTGTTGAAATTGTTAAGTGCTAAGAAGGTACAATACTAAATAAGAGAAAATATATACTAGACATTCTTGCTGATATAGGTGTTTAATCTTGCAAACCTAGAACTTCTCCTCTCCCTCCTAGTTTTCATCTAACCTACTGATTTTTATGACAAAGTAATATAGGAGGCTCGTCGGTAGACTCCTCTACCTCAACTTAACTAGCTATGACCTTAGTTATGCAATGCAACACTTAAAGTCAGTTTTTGCCCCCAGAAAGCCCTATGCATATGGATGTTGTTATCCATGCTCTCAACTATTTGAAAGACACTTTTAACCAAGGTATGTTTCTCAGCTTGTGTGAAGTCTGACTTTGATGTTGTATTTTGATTGTGATTAAATAGAAAGATTATTTCTAGGTGAAGGATTTAATTTATCGAATTAAGCTTAAACAGACTTACCTTAATCCTATAGTAGAAGGCGATTGAACCTTAGCTTTGGATCACTAGTTGAGGAAATAACTCACAATTTGAAGAATTTTCACAATCCCATAGCCTAGATGCCCTAGGGTTTTGTGCAGAATACTCACTTTAGAGAACTCTCAGTGTTTCTTGTGTATGTTTCCTCTTAGACTGGTCCCCTTTTTATATTAGATGACCAGTTGGGGAACTAGGGTTCTTAAGCTAGCTAAGTCATAGACTTATTATGCTGATTAGGCTCGCACCCCTTATAGGTGTATCATGCCCTAAGTCCAACCATGGGTATTACATGTTTCTTAGTGACTCCTTAGTTTCTTGGAAAACTAAAAAAATCACTTCCAAATCTTTAGCTCAATATGAGTATAGAAGCATGTGGGTTGCCACCAGTGGATTAGTTTGGATTTTCGATTTGCTTAGGGATCTCAAAGTGTCTATTTCACTAATGTATCATTTGCTTGTCGCAACAAGGCTATTCAGTATATTACAACTAACCTTGTGTTCCATAATAGAATAAAAATACTTAGATTCAGATTGTAATTATGTTCGCGACAAGCGTCAAGATAGCTACATGCAGACTATTCATGTTCCTTCCAAAGTATAGCTAATAGACATTCTAAACCAAACCCTTGGGTTCATCTCCTCTTCACTTCTTCAGTTCCTCTCCTCCAAACTAGGACTTGTTGATCCATCCAAAGTCCCACCGAGGGATAGAATGGGAGGGCTTGAAGATATATTGTATTTTGATTTGGTATAAATGTTTTATACATACTAGTTTTTGCCCGTGCTCTTGCACATCGTGTTTAAATAGTAAAATTCGATAAAATTAAATATGAATATATAACATAAAGTTCATATTATTGAGATTACTCAATCCAACTAACTATAAGGATTACTAAATAGTAATTGTTGTTTCAAAATATTCTCTTTCATAATATTTTTAAAGGAAACCAATCCCACTGTTTATAGAGATATCTCACATTTTAAACAATAGTATGAAGCGTTGATTAAAAATTATAATCCATTATCACCATGAAATAACATTTCCATTTAAAAAAACAAATTGAGAAAACAAACCATCATCTATCCTATCCTCTACTAGCCCCTCCCCCCCTCCCCCAAAAACCTCAATTCCATATATTCTTTCAATAAGCAAATTACATCTTCCCTTTATCCATACAAAAGGGTACAATATATTTACTATATATGTCTCGCTCAAAAAATGGCTTCCTATTTTCTTCTCTGCCTTAAAATCTTACTAAATTAATCTCGTAATTAGCACAAGGCAGCTTAGATTCTCATCTCTAATTCCCTCTCTATAAAACTACTGTCTTTAATCAAGCCTATCCACCTTCATTGATCCTTTCATTGGTAGGCAAACCATGCAACCATGTATATTCAGTTTCGTACATTAAAGGAGCAAACACTAAAATGATTCATTTATATCAAGAAGATAACTCGTAAAAAAAGCAAAAGTTGGAGATGAATTGTGAGATAGTAGACAAACATATAATATTAAACATTAACCTTAGTGTAAACTATCCTTCAAGGACACTTCAACAATACGATATGAAAGTTCTTCTTGTCAGATAAGCACATTATTATTATAGACTCAATCAAGCAAGCCCATGAATCAATTGATCAAATTCCCTATAAACATTCGTCTCAAGTGATAGCAATTGATTAACTGCAACCATTGAGCATTCCTCTCAAAACAAGCAGCGCAATCCTCAAGCGATTGCCAAAAATAAGATGGCTCAAATTCTCCTTGCTTAAGCCTCTCGTTGAGCTTCCTACAATATATTTCAGATTGCATCTTGGCATATTCCTCCATTCCTATTATCGTAGCTTCCTTCAACACCGAAGTTTCAGCTGCTGGCATTACTCATCTTGGCATAGATCGTGGCTGGGAATTACTGACACTTAGATCCTTAAGTTTGATGGTAACTATTTTTAGACCCCTGCCTTTTCAAAACTAATTCTAAGGTGCCTTATGGTTTCAAACAACTAATTTTTAGGTGCTTTTTCTTATTATTTTAGTCCTTAAACTTTTAGAAATTGCAAAATAGTCCCTGGAACGGGAAAAGCATGCAAATAAACTGTTTTAAGGGATTTTTTCAAGATATGCGCTTGTTTTTAATGATTAAACTTTTTATAATGACTTTACTGGTACTAGTTATCACAATTTACTACTTATATCTCATATATTATAATTTCTGTAGTTATAGGCCCATCATGCTTAGTAAAATAATTAAAACTTAATTATGGAATTTTGACCCTTACCTGAACTTAGTCGGCACTAGACTCAGACGTTCCTCTAGCTTCCGGTTTACAAAGATTGCTAATCTCAAACCCCACTTTCCTTGGATCAGGGACAACACACATCTGTCTCGTTTTCTACCTCATACAGTAGTCACTAATCAAGTTTTTAGTTTGTTTCAAGGATAGTGGAACTTTAATCAAGAAATTATAATATTTAAGACATAAGGTTCAATTGAATAACATTTCTTATTGTGACTACCGCAAGCGCACAGGTAGCTGTAGTATAGATAAAGATATCGTTCCTTAGAAACTAATGTAACTTACTGAGTCTTATCTGTCAGACTGTGCTAAGCAAACTTCTAATTCAATTGGTTTTGATTTAACTACTTCTAATTCACTATTCTAAATCAATCAAAGAGAAAATATGTCTAGGAATTCTCGTAGTTATGAAAGGGTATTGGATCAAAACAACAATCATGTGCTTTTCTCTAATCGCTTAATCTCGAGGAATTGTAATTTATCCAAAAATTTGATCTATTCTTTCGAAATCAATCAAATTTGCCTAAACTAAGCAAAAGTCGTTCTTTCAAACTAATTTACCTTAATTCAAGTTAAATATCTTCGATTACTTTCTAGTTCCTGCTAACATGCAAATCTCTCTTTCGAGACGACTCCACTTAGCTTTAATCAAGCCGTCCAACAACCAAATGTCACCTTTTAGCTTTTCATTCATTTGTTTCAAGTTAGCAAGCAAATTTTGGCCAAAAATCCATTCACAACATGATAATCACTTGACAAAAGAAATCAAGCCAATCATGAAAATAAGCATAATTCTATAAATTAAAATATGATCTAACTACACTTCCATAAATTGCTAAATCCCTAGACAAAAGAAAACTACTCAAACATGATTAAGAAATAAACAAAACTAACCAATAATCCGGCGAAATCTCAGAGAAAGGCTTGACTGAGATGGCCTTCAACCAAGGGCTTCAAGCCGCCTCGAAAACCAAACACATACACTCAGGATTTCTCACCAAAAGTAAAAATCGAACTAGAAACAATAAAATTTGAGAAAGAAAGAAACTAGGCTAAAACTCTAATCTATGCTAACTCTGTGCTTTTGGTTGTGCACTTTCTACTGCTGCAGAACGGGGCCCTTTACAGAGAGGCTCACTTGATCTCAGCCACACAACCAAAGGAAGATGAAGAGGCAGTAGTTACAGGCTCAACATGGTCCGTGGCAAGTACCACGGTCCGACTGTGGTCTAGGCTGGAACCTGCTTTCTATTCTTTTGTTGCTCCACGGGCGTAGCAACACATGGGCGTCCATGGGGGAGGTCAAAATACATCTGTTTTTGGTCAAATGCTGGGTAAAAAGACTTAATCCTGCAAAACAAATAAAACAACTGTACCCAAGTATAAATCGAGAGTAGGACTATAAATATTAATATAAAGCACAATATTCTCCTAAAAATGTAGCAAAATGACCCTAAAATGATGTATGCAGTAAGTACTTATCAAACTCCTCCATGCTTCAACTATTGGTTGTCCTCAAGCAATGCAAAAACCAAAACATTACACAACCTCCTTAGGATAGATATAGGCACATTCAAAAGGCAAAGCTGACCCAAATGTAGGCCAAAAATATACAAAAATCATTACTAAGAAGATTAGGGAATGAAATTTGCAAAAACCTTTTGACAGACCATAATGTTAAACTTAAATCAATCTCCCCCAAATCGTCAAATACAACCATTCAGTCATATGAAACAATTAAGGCTAGCAAGGCCGGTAGAACTTTACGATAGTTATGTGGCACTCAGCACTTATGTGTTTATAATAATGAAGGTTCTCTCAATTCTCATTCCTTAGACTCAATTCTACCATAAGCTTGACAAGACTCTCAAATTTGCCATCACTAAAATGTAAAACACACTTAGACAATCATGCGAACTTTTCATAAGGATGTGATGGGGCTATGGGTAAAGGTAAGCGGGGAACAAATAGTTTGGAAATAAGGAGCTAGAAGACAAACACTTAGAGCTAAACAATTCCAATGCATCATACTGCATCCTTCGTAAACCATATCAACTTATCAACAAAGTGCATCCCAAATTGAAAAGAGAAAGAGTCAAAAATCACAAATATCGTAAAATCCCACCAAGGTTAACACTTTTTTTCAATTTTTTTTTGGTTTTTTGTTTTTGCTTTTTTTTTTCATTTTTTTACAATAAGGATAGCCAAGGGGAAATCCATAACGAACTTCAAATTTCAACTCTTCTCCAAACTTTGTACAATGAAATAAGGGATTTATCAAAATCATACATCCCTTTACCAAACAGCCAAAATTTACTAAAAGATAGCAATCCACCTTACTAACGCCCTATTATACTTGATGCAAAAGAATGAAACACTCATCTAGTCTTTGGCATAAGGTTAAGACAAGTATTTGGCCATTGGCTATAATAGGGAGTTTAAATGAAGAAAAACAAATATAGGCTCAAAGGGGCTAGCAAAAGATACAATACACAATAAATGTGGCTATTTGGCCGTGGGGTTTCAACAAATCAAAGAAAGAAAAATGCCTCAATCGTATTGCCTAAATGCATATGCGAAATTTGATCTTGAATAAGAATCAAAGCAAGTTCTAGAGAAATGATGTCAAGGAAAAGTCACACATGAAAGAAAATATAAGACTAAAATGATGAATAGCCTCTAAAAGCTCGAAATCTCACGGGACATCTACTAAGGTCAAAACTAAGTCACTAATAAACGCACGCCAACAATCATATAAAGACTCATGGGGTGAACCAACTCGCATCCAACACTTGGGGCAAAACATGAAATTCATTTCGAAAACTCATTCGTAAACATTTTATGCACAATTCGGGCAAATCAAACGATCAAATTAAACCATAGAAGTCTATCAAATCTATAAAGATCATCATCGGAGGATATTTTTCTCTTTTTTTATATAATTTTTTTATTTTTTATTTGTTTTTAATTTGTTTTTTGGTAGGCATGCTCCTAATAACAATGCAAACTAAAAATGCAAAGAAACTAAAAAAAGGAAAAAAAGAAAAATAGACCAAAAACTAAAATGCAACCTAGAATGAAACGAAAACTAAATGCACTACTAAACAAAACTAAAACCAAAAATCAAAAACTATAAAAACTACCACTAAAAACATACACAAAGCACAATCACACCAAACCGAAATAGGCATCAGACGCCGAATAGAACAACTAACTAACTCCCCCATGCTTGAATCACACATTACCCTCAATGTAGGCACAGAATAGAAAAAGGAAAGGGGAGTAGCAAATAGCAATCAGAAAGGAGGTGGTGCTCCTTTGTCTCTTGGTTGGCGCCATGGTTGCGAACTCTAACAAAAAACAAAACTAAAACCAAAATGAGAACTAAAACCTACAATATTGAAGAAATTAAGTAAAAATATGAAAAATAAGAGAGAGAAAAGGATGGGTATGCTGGATAAGTGAAGGTGAGATGAATTTGAAGAAAATAAAAAGAAAAGAGATGAAATTTGTGGAGAAAAAGGGAAGATTGAGTGAATGGAAACGATTGGTGTGAAAATGATTAAAAATAGAGAAGAAATGAGGGAAGATTAGAGGTGAGAAGTATGAAGAGTTTAGAGAGAGAAAATGGAGGTAGAGAGAGAGAGAGAGAGAGAGAGAGGGAGAGAGAGTTGAGGCTGAAGAAGAAGAAATGAGGGAGAGGAAAGGGCTCCACGGTCAAAAACCTAGACGACGGGCCATGGTAGTCCACCACGGACCGTGGGGTCTACTGGTCTGCTACATTTTCATTTTTCTAAATTTTTTTAATGGATGACACCCCATGACCGTGGTTTTGGGGATCTGGCCGTGGTGGCTAACATTTTATTCATGTTTTCCTTTTTTTGTTTTCTCTCTCTCTCTTTTTTTTCTTTTTTTTTAACAAACTACAAAAATAGTAGAAATAAAAGCTAAGAAAATAAAAAGAAAAAGAGTGTGGGTTGCCTCCCAAGAAGCACTCTTTTTAGGTCAAGAGCTTGACCCTTGTTCTATGCTTATTTAGGCTCAGATAATGTATGGACATTGGCTTTGTCCTAGACCACAAAATCAAATTTCTTCAAGTGAAGGTACCATCTTAAAAGTTAACTATAGGTCCTTCATCTTCATAACTTGGTGCCATAATGTGTTATCTGCATACAAAACAAATTACTCTTATGGCCCATCAGACGGGCTATCATCAACTTATTCAACCCCTACATCAAAATCTGCATCAAAACCGTCTATACGAGACTTAGAGAGAATAGTTTATGGAAACTTACAATAATCACTCATAGAAGACTTATTAGGAACAGGGGTCTCAACCTCGGACTTGTTAGGTGGCATGGGAGGAGAAAACTCCACCTTAATATACCCTTGGTTAGGGTCCTTATAAGAAATCCAGCCAAAATCAAAAGGATCTTCACAATTTAAGATATCCTCCATATCAATCTCAGGGGAAAGGGGTAATGCATCCAATATAGAAGAATGAGGAGAAACCACGTCCTCCTTTCTATGACTAAACACAGCAAGGCCCCCTTCTACCTCAAAAGATACACTCCCTTCTCTTACATCAATGTGGCAACTAGCTGTCGCCAAAATGGGCCGACCTAAGATAATTTGAGCATCGTCGATTTCAGGCATATCAACTATAATGAAATCTTTCAACACCCAAATGTCTCCTATATTAACTGGCACATCATCCAATTTGCCTATAGGTTGCATCACAGAACCATCAGCCAACTATAGTGAAAACGGTGCGGCTAGTAATGGTCCTAGGTGCAGCCTATGAAACAAAGAATAGGGCATTATGCAGACACAGGCACCTAGATCATATAGACCTCTCTCAGTTTCCACCGTTCCCACAATGTAGGGGATAGAAAAACTATCTAGGTCAGGGAGCTTAGGTGGAAAAATGTTGAGGATCTCAACAGTGTCATTCTCTTTGAATGTGGCAGTCTTGGCATCATTATTTCTCTTCTTATTTCCAGCCATGACTATTTCCCTACCCTCTTTCATTGGTGTATCCCCGGGGTCAGTTAAGTCCTCTTCTTCTTCCTTCATGGTAACACAGTTATAGTGCTCACGAGGATTGGGTTCGGGTGTGCTAGGAAGTCTATCTCGGAGCGTAGATGAGAAAGCAGCTTTTTGGACAATTTGAGCTTCTAACATCCTATTATGAGTTGTAAGCACATCAACCTTTGAGGCTAATTATTTAATATACTCATCCTGTTTTTGTTGTGTCATAAGCGCGCTTTCCATCATTACCTTTAAATTAGACTTTTGGGGTATCTGAGAAAGGAATGAGGGTCTTTGAAAACCAAGGGATGGCCTAGCATTCATAGGTGCCACACTTGATGGTTTTGGATTAGACCCATAAGAAAAATTTGGATGATTCTTCCAACCCGAATTATAGGTATTAGAGTAAGGGTTATTGGTCGATCTTAGGTTGAAATTTTGAATGTAATTAACTTCATTAGGGTCTTAGGAAAAAGGACTCCCAACTTGACAATTTACAGTCACATGCTCAACAGAACCACAAATTTCATAAGGGAAAGGGGCACTAGAATTCACAGAATTAATATTCATTCGGTCCAGTCTTTGAGTCATGGCATCTACTTTAGTAGAAAATAAAGTAAGTGCATCAAATTCAAACTTACCTCCAACCCGTTTGGGTTGACCTCGTTCAGTGGACCATTAAAAGTTGTTTAGTGCCATCTCCTCGATCAGATTATAGGCTGCATCGTCAGTCTTGCTCATGAGAGTTCCTCCAACCGCCTCATCAATAGTGGACCTTACAGATTAGGTCAGACCATTATAAAAGGCTTGGATAATCATCCAACGTTGAAGACCATGATGGGGGCACAAACACAACAGATCTATAAAACGCTCCCAGGCTTTATAGAGCGTCTCATCATCTGTTTGCATGAAATTGGTGATCTGATTCCTTAGGCTTGCTGTTTTGCTTGGAGGGAAAAACTTGGCGAGGAATGCTCTTGTCAACTCATCCCAGGTGGTAATGCATCCAGATGGCAAGGAGTGTACCCAAGCCCTTGCCTTATCCCTTAATGAGAAAGGAAATAAGCACAGGCGAATTGCATCACTGGAGACTCCATTGAACTTCAATGTGTCGCACACCTCTAAAAAGACCGAGGGGTGTAGATTCGGGTCTTCTAAAGGAGTTCCGCCGAACTGGGATTGTTACACCACGAAAATGAGTGCTGGTTTCAGCTTGAAATTATTAGCATCTACAGCAAGGCGAGCAATACTTAAGGCGATCCCTTGGACTCCAGGGGTAACGAAATCTCGAAGTGTCCTTCGTTAGTCACCTGCTCCTCCTGCCATGTTTGAATTCCTTCTTGCCTCACGCCTTTGTTCTTCAATCCATTGCTTTTTCCTCCTTAAGTGGAAGGTTCTCTCAATCTTAGGATCGGGTTCGTTTATGATCGAACTTTGCATAAACTAGGAAAATTCCTACAAGCACTTTTCACCAACACTACCAGCGCAGTTAAACAAGAAAAGAAAAAAAAAGAAACAATAAAATACTTAGTCACTTTTGTGAGACAACTCAATAGTTAACAGTTTAGTCCCCGATAACAATGCCAAAAACTTGATTATAACTACCGCTAGCGCATGGGTAGCTGTAGTATAGATACAGATATCATTCCTCGGGAACTAATGTAACTTACTGAGTCTTGTCTGTCAGGCTGTGCTAAACAAACTTCCAATTCAATTGGTTTTGATTTAACTACTTCTAATTCACTATTCTAAATCAATCAAGAAAATATGTCTAGGAACTCTTGTAGTTATGAAAGGGTATTGGATCAGAACAACAATCATGTGCTTTTCTCTAATCGGGTAATCTCGAGAAATTGTAATCTATCCAAAAATTTGATCTATTCATTCGAAATCAATCAAATTTGCCTAAGCTAAACAAAAGTCGTTCTTTCAAAATAATTTGCCTCAATTCAAGTTGAATATCTTTGATTACTCTCTAGTTCCTCCTAGCATGCAAATCTCCCTCTCAAGATGACTCCACTGTAGGTTTAATCAAGCAGTCCAATAATCAAATGTCACCTTTCAGTTTTTCATTCGTTTGTTTCAAGTTAGCAAGAAAATTTTGGCCAAAAATCTACTCATAATATGATACTTGATAAATGAAATCAAACCAATCATGAAAATAAGCACAATTCTATAAATTAAAACATGATCCAACTACAACTCCACAAACTACTAAATCCCTAGACAAAAGAAAACTACTCAACCATGATTAAGAAATAAACAAAACTAACTAATAATTCGGCGAAATCTAAGAGAAGGCTTGATTGAGATGACCTTCAACCAAGGGCTTCAAACCACCTCTAAAACCAAACACATACACTCAAGATTTCTCCCCAAAACTAAAAATCAAACTAGAAACAACAAAATTTGAGAAAGAAAGAAACTAGGCTAAAACTCTAATCTAAGCTAACTCTATGCTTTTGGTTGTGCAACGATTGCTTTCTACTACTGCAGAGTAGGGCCTTTTATAGAGAGGCTCGCTTAATCTCAGCTACACAGCCGAAGGAAGATGAAGAGGCAGTAGTAACAAGCTCACCACGGTCGGCGGTAGGTACCACGGTCCGACCGTGGTCAGGGCTGGACCTAGGTTTCTACGCTTTTGTTGCTCCACGGGCATAGCAATACATGGGTGTCTGTGGGGGCAGTTAAAATACATCCATTTGTGGTCAAATGCTGGGTAAAAAGACCTGATATCCTACAAAACACATAAAACAACTATACCCAAGTATAAATTGAGAATAAGTATAAATATTAACTTAAAGCATAATATTCTCCTAAAAATGTAGCAAAACGACCATAAAATGATGTATGCATTAAGCACTTATAAGTTTTTACTAGAAAACTTCTTTCATTAAAAGCTTAGAAGCGGAAATAGTACAATTGAAAGCTTTGAAGAGGGACTTAAATTAAGATTATTAGAGATGTTTGCTCATAGAGAAATGAAGAATCCCGACTTCTCTTTTGCTCAAGAATGCTCAAATGTCCGTGTCCCTTCTCAGCACTTGACCTCTCCTTTTATAGAGGGTCGAGGGAATATAGGATGCCCTAATGGCTACAGTACATAATGATTTTTCACATGGCTACAGCACACTGCTTTATTTTACAGACCAGATACTTATCAAAATAGTACAATAATGGAGCAACCACTTTTCAGAACTTTTAATGATGACAAGAATAGTCATCATTATTGAGATTCTGCATGCCTTCATCTCTAATTATATCTTCCAGAGCATCATTATCTAGGTAATCATCAAAATCTTCATCAAGTTATTTTAAGATGCTCTGGATCCCATTTCTCAAATAATTCAAGAAGATATTTCTTTGCTTTCTTTGAGAAGAACTTTCCAACTCCAACATCAAAAAGATAATCAAAGATATCTTCTGAAACTACTCCTTCTACCTTCATGTATTCTTTAAACTCATTGTCATAGGCGAAAGTAATGTTTTCACAATGCATTAACGTTCTTCCTTGTTTAATTAATATCCAACTTTGATGATAAATATTGTAAAAAATAATTGCTCTTACTGAAGCAGGATCAGTAACTAATTCTCATCATTCAAAAAACTATTCTTGTCATTGATCATAGGGATCATCGTAATCAATAATCTGAATAAAAAAATAGGCTGGTTTGGGTTTTTTATTTTCATATTCAACTAGTGCACCATGCACCTCCAAATTTAGGCATCTGCTAAATGGAATTTTTGTTAGAACATCAGGAGATGTAAGAATCCAATGGATCCTTTGGAACATGCATTGTTAAAATTTAGTTAGTGTTAAGAAATATGGGAACTTTGGATCTGGGATTTCTATAAAGTAAAGTACTATTCCGTATTCCCATGCTTTAATGACAGGGTCTTTTGAAGAGATTGAATTTGTTGGAAAACTAACACTACCAACTCTAGACTTATTGGGAAAGTAAATCATTGTACTCCAAGACTCCCAAATATCATAGCGATGATAATAATCTATGCAGGTTGCGTACCACTCATTGAACCATTTTTCTTGAACATGAGAACTTATTTTTTTCTTGGATATCATAAGGACACCGGAGGTAATTAACTTGTAATTCTAGAAGGGAAAATCTTTGGGTTATTAGGTAGGTAGAAGATAGTAGACTAAAATATCATCTACTTTTTGTATGGAATTTCAAGTCATTAATAAGAACTCTACTAGAAGGGAAAAGCCGTTCTAGCAATAATGTCATTTTATGAATCTCTTCCTTTTTCCGCAAGAGTTCTGCTTGGATAATCATGATTTGCAAGTTTTAGAGTTAGACTGTCTACCAGAGAATTCTTCAATCTCTGTATATGTTCAATAAAGAAGGAAAACTGGTTAAGCCACAATTGCCAATGCAGGAGTCGCCCTTGTGCTTGCATATTTAATAAATTCTTTTTCACAAAGCCAATCATTCCTTTGCAATCAGTTTGCATAAGAAAAGGTTTTGAGGCTAAAAAGATTAAGAGCTTTTTAATTCCTCTTATCACTATAAGGATTTCCTTTTTCATTGTGGGATAGTTGTATTCTGTATTATTAAAGCTTGTACTGCAATATTTGCAAAGTTTCCCTCATTTTTTGATTTTGAGTATTACAATCCAGTGCTCATACTAGCGTCTATGTCAAGCATTAAATCCACTCCTTCATTAGGTAAATTAAGAATGGGAAGATTTTTACACATCTTGTTGAAGCTCTAGACAATCTTTAAATCGTTAGTGGTCCATGTCCAACTCATATATTTCTTAAGTTTCTACTGCAATGGCTTTCTTAGTTTAGCCAAATCTTTGATGAAATCTGAAGTACAGGTAAGGCATCCAATAAACCTTTCTAGCTATTTCCTAATTCAAGCTTTTCGGGAAAATTCTCTATTTTTCTAGAATATGTTTTTGTACAACAATTTATCTAGCTTTAATCTCTAGACCTAAAAATTCAATTTCTTATTCAGCATAAATGCACTTATTTTTACCAAGTACAATACCATGATCAATGTAAACTAAACAACAGTGATTAAGGCCTTTGAATATGTTATCCATTCTTCTTTGGAATATTTGAGGTGCATTCTTTATATCGAATGGCATTGCTATCCACTCATAATATCCTTGTGGGGCACTAAGAGCAGTTAAAGGGATGCTTTTTTCTTCCATTTTAATTCACCAGTATCCACTTTTGCAATCCATTTTTGAGAACCAAGAGGCTCCTTGAATTCTGTTAAAAAAGACTATTTTGTTAGGAATATAATAACCATCAAAGACGATATTATCATTAAACTTTTTATAATTGATTATCATTCTTACTTTTCCTCTTTTTTCTTCAGCATGATTTCTTACAATGAAAACAGGACTAATGTGAGAACTCTTGCTATTTATAATTAATCCTTTATCTAGAAGTTCTTTGATTTGCTTATTAAACTCTTCGATGTCCTAGTGTGTACACATCATTTGTTTAACTCGGATAATAGTCTTGGGATTTAATAAAGTGATTTTGGCAAATGTTTTATCTTCATCCCAAAGTTTTAAAGGATTATCAGAGTAGAGTTCTTTACATAATTTTTCTTGTTGTTCAACAATTTGCACTTTAATAGATAACTCAAATAATGAGATTGTCAGCGCTATCTCTCTTTGTGCAGGCATTACCTTCTTACCATGCTGGCTTCGTGTAAATTCAATTTTCTGATACGTGTAAGTCGTACTTCATTTTTCAATGCGAACTGAGTGACCATTAATTGTAAATATTATTTAGTTTATGGAATGTGTGCACGGTGAATATAGTCTTTGAAAATTATTCCCAATAATCATATCATGAGAGGGTTGATAAGTAGCCTATAAAACTAGTATAATGCATTAGGCTCCTCCTAATTCTATGAATAACCCTTCTATGGCTTAATTATGACTCATAAGGCTATTATTAGCTATCCTTACTTGTAAAAGATTTTTAGCTCTTTTCCACAAACTCTGAAAATAATGATCTTTTTCCAAAGTATACAGAACAATCACTATCTATGTAGGCAAACAACTCATATTTATTATATCCCTCTAACCATACCTTTATTGGGATATAGATGCTATTAGAATTTGTATTAGTAGTTCATAGCATAATTCCTTGGTCATATTTTTGACTAATTTATCTTCATAGATTGGCTCATTAACAGTCCTGATTTTATACCCAATGACTTTTCTATCTAGACTCATCCTTTGGTCTACACTAGGTTTCACAGACTCAAAATTCATTCTACTCATTTCACTAGTCATACTGATTGTATCATCTTCTTTAAGCTCTTCTTTAGTTGATGAAGATTCTTTTCCCCAATCTGATCTTGCACTCATGCTTCTAAATAATTGGGGTTTAATGGTGATTCTACATTCCTCATCAATTTTTATTACATTTTTCTTATTGATCTTGGTAGGGTTGGAAAAGCTAGATATTCATGAACAGTCGATTTTTATCTCCTGAGGATTAGATTTAATCATTGGATCTTTTGTATAGGGGTAGGACTTTCAAATTGTTCTGCCTCTATCATTATTACCTTAGTCTTTAGGTCTATGATATTATCTAACTTATAGATAATTTTCCAGAATATCCTCAATGGATATCCCTCTCTTTTCATATCCATCCCAACTATTTTTATCTAAAGAGATAAAAAGTTTTTAGCAAATTCATCTTTTAGACTCACAATAATATCCTGGTCGGCAGTTGAATTCTACTGATCCATTATATAAATTAGTCTTAATCCCTGTAATAATTTGATTATTAAATTTGGTATGCCTAATATCACAGAGTAAAGCATATAGATTAATATCTTTGCTCAAATGTTGTAATAGAGTTATTTGAACTTGGACACTTCCGATATGGATATGCCCATATTTTCTATTTTTATTATATTTAAGGATATTTTTCCAATTAGTAACATTAATTTCGTCAACGTCATACTCACAATCCTTTATCTCAAGATCTTCTTCCATAATTTCGCATACATATTTTCTTTTTAATTGAAAGATGGGCTTTTTATAGATCATATCTTTTTGGATTATGGGAAGGACCCAAGCTCCTTTGACATCTTCGTTTTCATTGTCTACAACAAATTCTTCTCCTTGAAGATCATCAAGACTAATCGAGCTACTTTCCATCATATAATTTGTTTCTTCATATTCATTATCCAATATAATTTCAACAATTCCTTTGTTGTTATTTAGGACTTGGTCTAATACCTCATCTTCACTAAGCTCAACATAATCTAGGCTTCCGAGGTTTCAATAAACTTATTATTCTTCCTACTTTTGCATTCTTTAGCATAATGTCCTACCTCTCCGCATGCCCAGAATTTGCAGTTGTTTTTCCCTACAGGATAATAAGCTGCTTTCCTAAAAAATCTATGCTTTTTAGCACTTGATTTGTTATAATATTTTCTTCTGTATTTTTCCCCCATTTACTTGTTAAAGCTCTTTTTCTTATAGAATTTTCTTTTTCTTCTTTTTTCAGGTTCTTTTCCCCTTTGGTGAGGTGAATTCCAGCAAGTTAAGAACTACTTCTTAATCTTCTTTTACTTCTGGAGATCAAGACAATGATCATTGACCCATTTTCTTATATAAGAGATTCTTGAACCAAGGGTATCAATGCCATTTATTCTTTCAAGCCATGCCATGTATTTTTTATTAGTTATAGAATTTATCGGATATGATAATTTGTCATAGAACATACCAAGATTAGTTTCATTATGTCCACTTTTGTAATAATATTGACTGAATTTAGCAATATAATTTTTTAGGTATCTCATGTACCATAATTCAATGTTGTTAATCATTCTTTGCCATTCTCTTGCTTTGTCTTCAGAATCAAGTTTAGCTCCGATGAATTCAATTTGTATTTCCTTACATAAATTTTTGAATACAGCAGTTGGTGTTTCCATCATTCTCAATGTATTTTTACCGTCTTCACTTAATGAATTATACCAATCAGCTATAGTGCCAGAAAAGCTATGTTCAATATAGTTTGGGAAGTTTGCAGCAGTTCATGTAGTATTTTGATTTAAGAAACTATTCATTCCTCTTTTTCAATGCTCAAATATTTTTCTTTATTAAGCGCTCCATCAATGTTTAAGATATATCCAGTTTGGCTAATTGGGGTAAGGCCAATTTCTTCAAAGGTTGTAGTTTTTCTCGGGATGAACCCAATGGAAAAATTTGTTGTGCGTCCTACTGGAACATAGCAAAGTCTTACTAAAAAAATCTGATTTTTCTAACGGAATTTCCGACCGAAAAAGTAACTTTTTCTGTCGGAAAAATGATATTCCGACGGAATAGCCGACCAAAAGGGGCAGTCGGACTAAAGAAGGTCGGGAACATGTTCCGACGGAATATACCATTCTGTCGGCACTGCTCCGACGGAAAAAGGATGCCGTCGAAATCAGCTTCTGACAGAATTCCGACAGAAAAGCTTGCATCCAACGGCGAAAAGGTCTATCGGCTCCATCTGCCTCATTTTTTAAAAAAAATCCGAAAAATTTAAAGTTCCGTAGGAATTTCCGTTGGAAATCCGTCGCCCACAGTCGGAAAATCCGTTGGAATTTTCAGAAATTTTTTTAAAAAAAATTGTTTGAGCCAGCCCAAAATTACAATTTACACAAAACTTGTAAGTTCAATATTTACAACCACCACACGTGGTACATCAATCAGAACTACGTAACCACTACACGTGGTTACATTCATTCAACTAGCACAAGTATTCATTTGCACACAAACGCATCGACATTCTAACTAATTTCGAAAGTAACCATCACACATGGTTACTTTCATTCAACATCACAAATAGAAATTGTTCAAAATTCCAGATGATCATAGCACGCGCAAATCCAAACCAGTGTACCCAATATACATAACACAATATGAAATTTTCCGAATGTTAGAAGTTCTAATAGTTGAAATAGTTGTAAGTAGAGTAGAATCATACCCATGGTCATCACCATCACCATCACCATCATTTTGACATTGGGGTTGAGGAGGCGGAGGAGGAACAGCAGCGGTAGCATAAGTGGAGCAGCGGTCCTACCCAGGGCGCGAAAAAGAGGGTGGTCGTGATCTGTTCCCATTTCTCTTGATGCTCCCTCTACAAAATAAGATCAAAAATATTAGGTGTTGCAGATCTGGTAACGCCGACGGAATAAGAATATTTTAAACACGTAAAAAATAGATGTTACTTACGTATGTTTTTTTCATATTTTTTATCAACCCATGTGTTGTCCTGCTCATGTTGATGAGTATCTTTAAATTGCTCTATTACAGTCGGCTCCCTTTGAAGCTTCTTAGCCTATACAATATGCAAATTAGTTGAAATAAGTGAGAGTTCTTCGTACATTGTAAATTAAAACTTATACAAAGTACAGAATGCAATAAGTTGAAATAAGTGAGAGTTCTTCGTACTTACCAAACGTCTCTTTTGCTCACTAAATGGGATTGAACCACATGTATGTAAAGAAGGACCTAAGCCATCCTGATCACTGTTTCAGCTCTTCTTCGCTTGTGCACTGGCCTTTTGAAATTTTTTGGAAGCCAGTACTCTTGAAGTGACTTCCAAGTGCTGTCAGACAACCACAGAGGCTGCTTGCCCCTTTTCCTTAGCTCCCCAAATGTGTCCTTCAATCTACTAGCCTCCTTCTTCTCAAAGTTCCTCCTAATCTAGGAATCATGCTCTAGAGCCCAATAGAAACGCTTCTGTAAAATAAAAGTCAGCAAAACATAAATAATATGTTAGTGAACAATGTATTTACAGTTGTATTGAACTTATAAATTTATCTTACCTTGAACTCGCCAAACCACAGATCCCGTTGTGATTTAGGGACTTTACCCCATGTTGGCCAAGGCTTGGGAAATTTGTTCACAAATATCTTTGTTATTTCAAACACCACATCATAGGGAATGAAGCTGGAAGTAAGAAATACAGTTATAAATTTGTGTTCACAACAAACATATTTATATGTATGTTTCGGTTCTGAATATACAAAAGTGGAAATGTATAATCACTTACTCTTTACCATCTAGCCTAATAAGCACCTTATTGGATGTGCTCCTATGGCTTAAAGCACCTTCACTATGATCCCGACTCCGTTGTTCATTGTGTTGTGGAATGACATGTGGTACAGAGATGTAGGAGCCAAATTGGTTACCCATGAATGCTCCTTGAGTCTGAGTGTGAGGAGGTCTTTGTGACTGGAAGAAGGAAATGTCAACCTGAGAGAACGTAGCAGTTTGAGGTATGTGTTGGGTGAATTGTATGTTTTACGCTACTGGGATCAGGAAAAGCATTCTAAGGGATGTCTTGGTAGTTTTGTCATCCCTGAAACTCTTCATCTGCTTGGCTACTTTGGTTGTTATGACCTCTTCCCTGAGTTCTACCACATCCACCACCGCGTCCACGTTGCATACCTAACATTTTTAAGATAAACATACAAACCGTAGTGATCAAATAATATAAAATACAAGAATTAAACAACTTCATCAAATCATACAATGACAATTGTGTCATTAATTATTCAACAAAGACTACATGCATAGAATGACCAAGTGTACATCCATACAATGAAAAAGTCCACATGCATACAATATGCAAATAGGTAAATTGATTTAATGTACATTTAGGAATTATTCTACTAGCCATCATCCTCAATTTCATTGTCCTCATCAGAATCTTCATGGTCGACAACGACTTCATCTTCAATATATTCATAATCATCATCCCACTTTGCCTCCGCACCTCCCTCGTTTGCACCTTCTTCATTAACAACTTCAATGTCTTTCTCTTGATTTAACAAAGTTGTAGGAATTGTGTCATTCACCGGTGTCACATGAGACACATGTTCCTCTTGAAATGCAACTGGTAAAGTGAATTCGTTATTCACTTTTATGTCTGGGTTTGTTTGGTACAACAACCCACCAGTTAGACTTATCTCTTATTCCATTCGGGTATTTTATGTACACCACTTGGGTTGCAGAATTAGCAAATATGAATGGATCATATTTTCTATATCTTCAAGTGGCATTCACCTCTACAAATGAACATAGTTTCGGACAACGTGTTCCTCGAGGGGTGTTATCAAACTAATCACATCTGAATAATATACATTGTTTGAACGGCTCTCTAAGATATTCAATGCGAATAACCTCTTAGAGGATTCCATAATAATCGTCCTCATATCCACCTTCCCCGCTCCCTTTAATACAAAACCCACAGTTGGAAGTCTTTTTCCCTTCACACCTTTTCTCTATGTGAAATAGAAATCCATTAACTCGGAATGCAGACCAAGATGTAATTTCCTTAAAGGCAATTGAGCCAAGTGGTATATGCGTCCTTGGCGTTCATCATTGAAGATTTGGACAATTTCAACCTACATTAAGTTTTACAAACTTGATCAACATGGGAACCATATTGTGTCAGATGTGCTGAAGGAGATGAATATATAATATAAGAGGTAAGTTTACGCTCTTACTGCTTTTTTGAACCACCAAATAAATTCAGCCTCAATCAAGGCATTTATCTCCACGTTCGTTAAGTGGGATTTTCATGTAATTGTTGTTGTTTGAATAAACTGTGAGAATGATATTCATTAGCACTAAGTTCCCAATTAACTTCATTACAATACAAAAAAGGCGCAGGTTAAACTTACTCGATATAAGGTTGAACTTCATTACAATTCAACAAAATGTGAAGGTGTGCAGCATGTAACTCTTCATCAGTTAAGTACCTCTGTGTACGACTTCCCACTGGAGTTCCTTGGGTTTGAAAAACTAATAAAGTAAGTTGCATTTGTGGCTCGTCATTGCCATCCTCATTACGTCGACGTCTTGTGCGCATTGAAGGCACATCAGCATCGAAGTAATACGAAGAAAACTGTGATATCTCAAATACCAAGTATGCTTCATCCATTGATCCCTTAGGATGTCTTTTGTTTTTTATCTTCTTCTTAAGCCATCCAAAGTACCTAAATTACAATAACTTATATAAGTATTTCAGTCTAATACTACTGCTGAATTAGTGCTCTATGATATTTGGATAAATATGTACCATTCAAATGGATACATCTATCAATATTTAGGCCTGGCAATTTCACCCGAACCCAATGGACATCCGCTTCACCCGACCCGAAAAATCAGATGAAAATCCGATTAAATGGGTGAATTAAATGGGTGATGAATAATCGGGTGATGGATCAGGTCGGACACGGGTGATGGTCCACCTGACCCGTCACCCGACCCATCACCCGTTTATATATATATATATATATATAATATATATATATATATATATATATATATATATTATATATATATATATATATATATTAAAACCCTGCAATTTCTTCTCTGTCTTCCCCAAACCGGCAAACCCTAGACCGTCAACCCCTCAGTCTCTCCTCCAGTGACCACCAGCTCTACTCTTTCTTCTCTGTCTTCCTTAATCCCTCCGCGTCTCTACTCTTTCTTCCACAGTTCCCTCCAGTCCTCTCTCTTCTTTCTTCTCTTTTGACAAACGACACTGCTGTTCGACAATCGAACGTCGACGCGTGACTTTACAGCCTCAGGACTACGCAATGACGCCTCAAGGGGTGACCTCACAGTCGACATTTCCTCTGTTCCGCTACGTCGCTCGCACCGGCAAAGGCAAATTCCGCATGGTTCTCAGCCAGTCAGCCTTGTAAGTTATCAAACTTCTCTTACTCCCTTTTTCAGATCTACATTCTGCAAACTCAATTTTGTCCCTCTCTTGCTCAGTTTACGGGTTGTAAGAACATTGCTTGTCCTTCTCTTGGTTAAATTTGTAATTCACACTATTTAGATCTACATTCTGCAAACTCAAATTTGCTCAGTTCGGCCACCCAAAATAATAATGGTAGTGTTAATTATTACTTATTAGGAATCTGTTCATATTAATTAAAAGGAATCTATTCATGTGGTTACATATTTGTTTGCTGATTGATTGAATTTGTTCATGTTAATTAAAAGCAATCTGTTCATGTGGTTATATGTTTGTTTCTTGCAGATCTGTTCTTATTAATTAAAAGGAATCTATTCATGTGGTTATATATTTGTTTGCAAATTGATTGAATTTATTCATGTTAATTAAAAGCAATCTGTTCATGTGGTTACATATTTGTTTCCTACAGATCTGTTCTTGTTAATTGAAAGAAATTTGTTCATGTTAATTGAAAGGAATCTGTTCATTGCATATGTAGCTTTATTGCTGTCTCACCGATTGATTGAATGCTGCTAGTTAGATAACATATATTTTTTTGAGTATTTGAATATGTTTAGTAGAATTATGATTGCTAACTAATTTTTTTTAAATGATAGTCGTTGGTTGGTGATGATCTCTACATGGGCGGCACTTGGTAGTTCGTTGAAGAGAATTGAAGATTTGTGTCTTTGTCTCTCCAGACATTGTGTTATAGTTGATTGACTTGATTCATTCTTTGTCTCGAATTATTTATTTGCAGAACATTTAGTCTTTGGACAATCCTCTCCCTTTCCTCCAAATTAGAGACAATTAATGGTTGTTATCTTTATCATTTGTGGCAATTATTGTATTTAAGAATCGGGCATGTGGTTTCCGACCTGTTGGTGTTGTATGTAAATATGTAATTGTCTAGGCTTTTGAAATTTATTTCAGCGATAAATGAATGAAATGAAATAGAGCGCGTTTCACCCGTTTCACCCATTTATCACCCGTTTCATCCACGGATGACGGGTGGATTGGATGCGGGTGAGCGGATAAGCGGGTGATGGGTGGATTGGGTGGGCTGGATGGATGCGGGTGATGGATGCCGGTGGCAGCTCACCCACTCCAAACCCGACCGTTGCCAGGCCTATCTATATTGCACTGGACCCCCTAGGTATGCTTCTTTTGCCAAGTGTATAGGCAAGTGCTCTATGACATTAAAGAATTCCGGTGGGAAAACTCTCTCTAATTTACAAAGTATGATGCTTATATTGCGTTGGATTTCTTGTAGCTTATCAACCCTTAATACGGTTGAGCAAAGATTCTGGAAAAATTCACTTCACTCAACGAGTGGTTTTAATACATCATCTGCAAGGGCACGAAATGCTATTGGCATAAGCATATGCAAAAATACATGACAATCATGGCTCTTCATGTTTTGAAACTTTACAGACTTCATATCTATGCAGTTTGCAAAATTGGAGCAATATCTATCAGGCATTATTAGTTGCTATGCCCACTCACACACCCCATTTCGTTTGTCCAAAGAGAGGGCGTAGGAAGCCTTCAGTTTTAGTGTTCAGCCATTAACACCATGTCTGAGGTTCAGCTCACTTTGATCACACATCTCCGCCATGTCTAGCCTTACCTTAACATCCTCTTTTGTTTTACCAAGTACATCCATGACAGTGTTGATGATGTTATTACAAAAGTTCTTCTCTATGTGCATTACATCCAAATTGTGATGTACTAGTTGGTCTTTCCAATAAGGTAACTCCCAAAAGATACTTTGCTTTATCCAATTATGAAAATTCTCCTTAAAACCCGGGATAATGAAATCTCCATCAGTGGTTACTTTAGGAAGACTTTGAACCTCATGGTATAGTTCCTCCCCATTTTTTCTGGATGGAGGACCATCATTCACAACTTTTCCACTACGAAATGCAGTTCGGTTTGTTCGAAATACATGATGTCTGGGCAAGAATCGACGGTGACAGCCAAACCAGGATGGTTTGCCCCATGTTTCAAATGTGTTGCTTTCAACTTCTCCATACAAACAGGGCAACTCAAAACACCATGAGTGCTCCATCTAGATAACATTCCAAGGGTTGTGAAGTCATTTACTGTCCATATTAATGCAGCTCTCATAACGAAGTTCTGCCTCATTGAAATATCATAAGTTTGAATACCATCCCATAGCATTTTCAACTCATCAATCAAAGGTTACAAGTACACATCTATTTTATTCTTCGGATTTGTAGGCCCAGGTATAATGTAAGTTAAGAACATATATGGCGTTGTCATGCACATATCCGGGGGAAGGTTACAAGGTGTCACAATGACAGGCCAAATTGAATAAGGCCGTGTAGATTGTGCAAATAGGGTAAACTCATCTGAACACAAACCAAGTCTCACAATGAGAGGCTCCGAAGCAAAATCTGAGTGTTTGCGATCAAAATATTTTCATGCTTCCCTATCTGAAGGGTGACAAAGAACACCATCATCACGCCTATTGTTATAATGCCACCTCATGTGTTCAGCTATCCTTCTTGAGGCATAAAGGTGTTATAACCTAGGTATCAACAGGAAGTAGAACATTTTCACATATGGTTTTGGTTCCCATTATCGCCTGACTTCTGTGGCTTCCATCTTAGTGCATCACAAAACTTACATTTTTCAACTACTGAATCCTCCTTAAAGTACAATCTACAACCATTTTGGCAACAATCAATGGTTTGTATATCTAAACCCAAACTTCAAAACCTCTTTTTCAACTCTGAGTAATTTCTGGGGACACGATTGTCTGCTGGACAGCTCTCATGCATTAATTGCATCATCTCGTTCAAACAATTTTGAGGCATATTATGATCAGATTTGATACTCATCAATCTAACCGCATTTCACAATTTAGTTTGGTTACTATACCCATCCTATAAAGGTCTCTGCGCAGCTTGAAGCATATTATAGAATGCCTGAGCTTCTGTATTTGGTGGCTCATTGCAACTAACTTCATTAGTAATCATTACATCATTCACCATTGCTTCAACATGATCCACAGATGGTTCAATATTATCAACGTCTATAGGACTTGAAACCATGTGCTCATATAAGTTTTGTGCATTGCTACTTCTAACATTGTCACAGGAGGTAAGTTCTACTTCCCCATGAGATGTCCAGTATCAATAGCCTTTAACAAAACTGTTTTGGTACAAGTGTAATCTCACATCATCAGGTTCTCTATAAGCTCTATTCTGACATTTGGTACAAGGACATCTATAGTGTCCATTATTTATGAATTTCCCTTGACTTCTTGCAAATTGATCAAACAATTCAGCTCCATCTAAAAATTCTTCTCTATACCATTTTCTATCTCGTAAAAATCTTTTATAAATCCACCTCCGATGAGGTGGTCCATCAACATTATCCACTGTAGAGCATTACAAATGTATACGTTAATTCCTTATTTATAAAAATAATGGACATAATAATTACACTTTTCTTCATACATAGTTACATCAATGATTTACATATGATTGTACTACTTCGTCATGCACTATGTTCAATATGCGGTGCACAAAAATAAGACATTATGACAATTAGGTCAGGATGTAAACCTATTTGAATGTCTGAAATTACAGTCCAAACTTGTGACATTCACACCGACAATAACGACATTTACAGCAACAATAACGTAATTTTTTCCTGTTCGCAATATGTTTTCTCTTATGACCCATATCCTTCATGTTAATCATCCACACAAATTAAAACTTCAAATATTTACGTTATATATAATAAACGTACTATTATTTAATCTACGTACATAACAATAAATAATATTTACACATTTACAAAATAATACAACTTCATTGTCCAACTTTCAATTATTATCCAACATATCTTCATTTAAATTATTGCATTTTATATATAACATATGAAATAATCTACTAATTACAAATATTATCTAAATTTTGAAATTAATATATTATAAATATTTCTACAATACTAAATAACAAGTATAGATATTATCCAAATAATGCATCACGATATTTCACCCTCTGACATTTTCTATATACTAACATGCTAATTTTTCTAACTATTCACTATTAATTGTAACCATCATAAATTCTGCGAGTTAGCCATACCAAACATCCATTTTCAATATGAAATTCTATGAACTTACAAATTCAAAACTCCAAACAATAAGTTTCAAAAAATAACATTCAATTAAATTTTTACATCATCCACACAATTACTAATAATACTTAATAATTACTTTCACATTTACATCAACACAACTACATTTAAAATCTAAAATCTACCAATTACTCAATAAAATTTCTGCAACCAACACAAATTACCATATAATTGTTAAATTATAACTCTAATTTCTCAATTTCATCAAAATATCTACTACAAACTAAACAAACAACACGTACATAGTAAACTTTTATATTCACATCAACACAACTAAATTCAAGACCCAAAATCTACAAATAACTCAATAAAATTTCAACAACCAACACAAATTATCACATAATTGTTAAATTCTAGCTCAAATTTGTCAAATTAATCAAATAATTAACTACAAACTAAACAAACCACTTACTTGAAATTAGAAGAGAAAATTGGTGGTGCAATTGGGTGGGTTGGTCGGCGACAAAGTGGATGGCGGCGGCGGCGGCAGGCTACAGGGCGGCAGCAACACCGACGGCAAGCTCACGGCGGCGACACCTACGGCGCTCCCTCTCTCTCTCTCTAAGTCGTGTTCTCTTACTCTCTCTATTTCGCCATCCCAAATGAAGAAGGACTCGGGCTGGGGGGTTTAAAATTTTGGCTGACGGAATATTCCGTTGGACAGAGTATATTTTTTTAGAAAAATTTTATCAATTTTTGCCGAGATCTGGTCAATGCTGACCAGAGTTCCGATGGACATTCCGTCGGAATTCCGTCGGAATATATGTCCGTCGGAACAACCGCCGCCTTGGTTTACTTTTCCTGTCTTTCCATCGCCATGTCCGCCTGCTTTTGCGACGGTCTCTTTTTCGGTCGACATTTTCCGTTGGAAAAAACAAAATTTTTAGTAAAAATGAGCATTTCTTCTAAAAGGTTCCCTAAATTCTTCAGGCTTAGGAACGACATTGTTAACTAGATTGGTCTCTGTTTCACCTAAGTCGAGTTCTTCTTCAATCTTATTGATCTCATTTTCAACAATCATTTTACCATATACTGATATACTGATATTCTAATTTAATCAGATTCATATACTGATATATTTCTTCTTTCTAATTGGACATTATTTGTCTCTTCATTGTAATCAGACAACATGTCATATTTATCACTAATTATGTCTATAATATTGTTTAATTCTTCTGGATTTTGTTCTTTCCAGAATATTTTTGGTAACTCAACATTTTTTGTAGCTCTTCAAGAGTATATTGTTCATACTCCATCTTCTTTTTTCTTTCTTTTCAGTTGATTTTTCACCGAATTTTTCTCTCACTTCTTTTTGGATTTTTATATATCTTGCAAAGGAAACGGTTTTCTATTTTTTGGGTTTTCGAAAGGATATTTATGTTGAAATAGAGTACTAATATAGGAAGTGAATTTTTCGTTATGCTTAACTTCATTAATAAGAGAAAGATAGACTACAGTTAACTGATTCTTAAACTCCTTGATTTCAGTCTTAATTTTAGCTAGTTCTAAAACTATATCAGTGATATAGTTTAATTAAGGTGCTAGTAAGGTAATACCTTCTGCTGAGTGAGCAATGTGTGAATAATTAGGATCAGGGCGAGCAGGTGATGATTCAAGCATTAATCACAGTTAATTAGCTTAATAAGTCATTAATTAGCTTAATTATTTTAATTATTATTGATCACGTGGCTCTGATACCAGTTGACAAAGGACTGCGATTGTATTTATAAGAAAAATTACACATGCACAAATTTAAAATTTTTGAAAGTAAGTTTTTAAGGATTTGGGCAAAAAGTGCAAATATGAAAAGTTATGCGCGTGCTTTGCAAATTAGAATAGTGCTGGGCCTTAAAAATAGCTCAAATAAAATTCTGAGCGTCATTTCTGTGAGTTACTTCAAAAGACAAGTTACCTTATATTTAGTTTTAAAAACGGGGGGTCCTTAAAATAGTCTACAGTAAACTGATGGTACCTTTGTATAGTTTCTCCTCGTGGCGGCCATGTAACTATCAATGCCATTAATAGATGTTTCTATGACACCAAGCATATATGCAACATGCTGTTAGAATATTGTTGCATCCATAGTAACTTAGATCCACCCATTCTCTGGAGGTCTGCTTGATACAATTAATGCTTTGCTTGGCTGCTAATTAATCAACATAACCCAAGACATGTTGACTCCAATTGTGTCCACATTAAATCACTCCAAGCAACCTTCACCCCCAGAAAAAGAAACACATCGACAAAACTCAAGACATTCTTTACAAATATGTGTGTCACTCTCAGCAAGATCTAGCTAAACCGTTCAATAGTTGTCAACGCTGACGTCTAGTTAATAATTAAATTCACAGAGGTAGAATTTTTTTTTTTAACTACTGATCTCCAAGTAAACTCTCTCATTGTGTCTGGCACATCCAACCCCCCTAACCTTACCCCAAGACTTCTCTTACCTGGAAGCCTAAGCCTCTGCTTCCTTTCTTCTAAACCTGTAACCACATTGGACTTAAATGTTAGTTTACATAAAACTTATCCATCAAATTTTAACAAAGGTAAACATATAATATTTTATCGTATAGTCCATCAAAAATCATTGATGATGCTAGTGAACTAAATTACAATGTTAAAACTAATACATATTAACCATCTTTTTTCAAAAAAGGACACAACACAATTCAGATTAGAGATGGACTTCATTGTCATTAAGGTGAAGACTTCCATTGACATCGTCATCCTTGCTAACATCAATAAAGAAATTGTGCCGACTTCGAGCATTCTCTCGTTCTCAATCGTGCTCGGCATGACAATACTGTGGCTTATCTGATGTCAATTAACTCTTGCTTTGGTTTGCTAAACCAGAAACATCAAGACACCATTTATCTCTACCCAAAATTAAAGAAAAAACAATGTATATGTATGTATAATTGTAGTTAAAAAAATGGCATAGACGATCAACGGCAGCCAAAGGGGGAGGGGTTGAATTGAGGATATGAGAGAGAAAAATTAGGATTTTATAGAGAGTAAGGAGAGGATTCCGTAGAGGAATAGGGAGACAGTTAATTTGTTAACTGACTACATTATTTGGAAAGCATATCATAGGAATATCGATAACGACCTTATGTAAATGAAGATGACAAGCTTTTAAAATTTAAATTTGTAGTTGAAACCCATTATGAGGACGCACCAGAAACACTTTGGTGGGATCCCACAAAATTGCAAAACTATGAGAGGGAAGGTTGATTAGACACAATTATTCTGCTATTTATTATAAAAAGATTTCAGTTGTAAATATTTTTTAGTTAGTTGTGAGGGACCTATGTATATGTAAATAGTGTCGAAGCAGTGTTGGCTTGTTTTGGCCAGCACTTTACCTGCCACCCTCAGCTTCCGAGTTCAATCCTGGGAGGGCACAATTTGGCATTGTGCAGAATTGTATGTGGGTGGAATAGTGATCCTGGTTTCTTGTCCAGGCTTTGACATCTCCTCCCTGACCCATCAAGGCTCACTAGATACTCTGAGATAGGGTTTAGTGGATTGGGACCATTTATCCAAATAAAATTTAAAAAATGTATATGTAAATAGTAAATACCATGTTATGTTTTCGCCTCTTTGATTTTCTCTCATCAAGATTCACGAAAACACCCTCAAATACACTACGAGAGGCGCAACCACCTTCCCGTCTGTGTCCCTTCCTGTCTCTCCACGCTGACTTTGATGCGCAATGTCTTGACATATGCAACGGCTTGTAAATCATTCAACAACCACAAAAATTTTATATTGGAATTTGTGAATCATGTTTGTGTTTATTTTATCAATTTCTTATTGGCTAGTTCTGACTTCTGAGTTGTGAGGGTATTTTCACATTTCTCTCTCTGCACTGTCTGAGGCTCTACGTCCTGACCTCAACTTCTAGGCCACCAACGAACAAATTGATTGAAATCCCAGAAATATTTTGGGATGCCCGTTTCTGGTGTCCTCATTTTTGTTCTTTCCCCAGTTGATTGAGTGTTTACTGAAGGTTCTAGCGCAACTGTACTCTCTTTCCCTAATCAGCTATTTATCACTTCCCACAAGCAAATCTCATCCTTTATAGACCTGTTTTAAGAAGTTCTGGGAACCCAGAACTCTTTTCATTTACTTGATTTCAGGGTCACCACTTTTTCTTGAAAAATTCATTTTTAGATTGTTTGAATCATGGGAAAGCCCACAATGATCAATATTCTTGGGTCCTTGCTTCTGTTTTGCTCTGTTTCACTTGCCAATCAAGAAATTGATAGGGTCATCTACTTACCTGGGCAGCCAGAAAATGTCAACTTTGCGCATTATTCTGGTTATGTAACTGTGAATAAGTCAGCTGGTCGAGCATTGTTTTACTGGTTTATTGAGTCTCCTTCAAATCCTGAGTCAAAACCACTTGTTTTATGGCTCAATGGAGGCCCTGGTTGCTCCTCCATTGCCTATGGAGCTGCTGAGGAGATTGGTCCTTTCCGTATTAACCCCAATGGCAAGACCCTTTACATGAATCCATATGCTTGGAACAAGCGTACGTGAAATTCTTCACTGTAGCTCTCCTTCTAGATTATGCAGTTTCGCATCTACTATTTGCAAATGACTAATATGTGGTTTGGTATTTACCTGAATCTTCAGGGCAGTGGCAAATTTGCTTTTCCTTGAATCACCGGCTGGTGTTGGCTTCTCTTACTCTAACACATCATCAGATTTGTACACTGCTGGGGACAGTAAAACAGGTAATATGGCTCCTCGAGTTCATTAAATTTTCCCTCTTAATAGTTCTATAAGTTTAGATTGGGATGGGCTCTTTACATCCAATTTGGGGTTGATTTGTGAATGCTTGTCGAATAACGTATCTCCATGTATATAGTTTCATGGTAAGCTTTTCTCATGATGAGTTTTGCCGAGATTGTGGCTCCAAAATGCAGCTGAAGATTCTTACAGATTTCTCCAAAGATGGTTCAATAGGTTCCCTCAGTACAAATACAGAGACTTCTACATTGCTGGAGAAAGTTATGCAGGTCACTATGTTCCTCAACTGTCTCAGCTCATTCACAGAAGAAACGAAGGAATTGCAAATCCAGTCATGAAGTTCAAGGGCTTTATGGTATGCATACTGACCTATGAATTTTGACATCGACTATCCAAGTTGATATATACCTGCTATGATTCCTTTGATATCCTCAGGTTGGGAATGGTGTCACCGATGTTTATTATGATTTGATTGGTACATTTGAGTATTGGTGGACTCGTGGTTTGATCTCAGATTCAACCTACAAAAGGCTTAACGATTCTTGTCCAGAATCCTCTATTCGTGCTTCTGCTTGCAAGAAGGCTCTAGATGTTGCAAAATCAGAGATTGGAAACATTGATCCATACAGCATCTATACGCATCCCTGCAACACTACTGGAGAAATTTGGCGTAACGTAAGAGCCCATTATGTAAGTGATCAAATGTTTTTGTCCGAAGCACTTGTATGTCTTCAGCAAAGGGAATGTCCTGCGCATGATTCTTGAAAAAGAAAACAAAAAAAATTCATGTTACTATGCTGAACCTGTCACTCCCTATATGACATATGTAGACATGGCAAATTGGTCCTGTGGTTGAGTTGATGTTGGCAAGAGGTAGAACGGATTGGTGGAGTATTCAGGTTTGGATTGGCTTCAGGTTGGGTCATTTCATGTCTAGCTAATAGTGAAGTGTACCAGCAGCTTGTCCAATAAGTTTGTCTACAAGATAGAGTAACTATTATGAAACAAATATCTTAGTTGAGTTTTAGTTGGGTCAGTGTGGGTTCGGATCAACCTCATAGGGTGCTTTTTTTTTGGGGGAGGGGGGGGTGTTTGGAATCCCATCTCTTTGCTCCTATTGAAAATCCTGTTGCATTGACTAATTTTATATGGGTTGGATTTCGTGTGGTTCAGTTAGTTGGCTAATTTTGTATGCGCTGTTAGTTTTGCCCGCTCTAGATGTATAGAATGATACCAGAAATTACATTTTAGAAACACCTTAAATGATCATTTTAAAAAGTTAGTTGAAGAGTCTGAACTGTGGAGCTAGCCTGATAGCCCTTTATTCTGCCTTTGTAAACCACATAATCTAATGACGTGAAACCATGCGATGAAAATTCCAATATATTCATTGTTGGATGGTCCCATTGGCATGGTGATCAGCATGCTTTCCAGCTGCATAATATGGATGGAGAGTCCCAAGGCCCCTTGATGTTTTCACTCAGTGCCACACTCTGGCTTTATAATAGGTGGCTCCAGTACATGATTTCCATATCACCTTTTTACCAAAAGTACTTAACTTATCCTACTTTCTCAGACAACTAATCCATACCATTCGAGGACTGCAATTCAAGTCCTTCCGGGAAAAATTTCCCACTGGTCAGAATCGTCAGATTCTTATAGGACCTTTACATAGCCTGAGGCCTGAGGCCACTTAGTCATATTCATGCGTGGCCTTTCAGCTGAAAGAGGCATTTCGGAAGCACATGGGACTCGTGAGGTGTCCTGTTTTCCTACGTGTAGTAATGCATGTGCCTTCGATGGGGAAATATGTGTCAATTTGTTTCACATGTGAGTTAGTGCAGGAGCATTCATGCTATCTTGCCTATTCTTTCATAGTGCTGCAGGTGTCCATTCTCCAGCTTTATCGCTGTCCTTTTAGGCTTTAGTTTTGCTTAGACACTGTCATAGCCATTTTGAACTATGGAGCACATTGACACGGTTCTGGACTTCTAAGTGTCCAGTTTGGCTAAATTCTGGAAATTCTGAGTTTGTTCAGCCCAAATATGAGGATCTTGCGTTTATGATAATGTTGGTAGTATTAAGCATCTGTAATGGCTTTAGCAATCAAATTGGCCATTTCTCTGAAAATTTTGTGTTTTATTAGTTTAAAAGAAGGGTCAAGTGTGAATTGTCAATGCACATGTCAGATATTTTAAGTAATCAAACAAGGGTGTTTGTGGCGAAATGAAGTGCCTCAAATGACGTACTCAAGCTTATTTGTCCCTGAAACGATAAGAAACCACAAAATGCCAGAATTTCAATATAGTTTTGAAGCACCCAATGTCAAATGAAACATCCATACCTATGTTAGAGTGTTAAGAGCCCAGAATACATATATAAGCTAAAAGAATAGTCCAAGTAACCTAGTCAGGCGTCTCCTAATCTCCTTCATTTGTCCTTAGAAAGAAAAAGAACCATGAACGTTATGAAAAAAATGCATGATGTTTTAGCAAATCAAGACTAATTTCATTGACTCTTGTTGGTTATAAGTTCCTTTGACACCTTGGGTTTCTTGTCGGGTAATGGGTTTTTCCCCTCCTTCACCAGCCATGGCTGAAAAGAGCTTATGACCCATGCACTCAGAGGTACTCGAGAGAATACTTCAATCTCCCTGAAGTTCAAAAGGCCCTCCATGCCAATAAAACGAACATACCTTATCCATGGGACATTTGCAGGTACAGACACACATTTGTCTCTGTTAGTTCATGCATTCATTTTTCTTTGCTAGATCGATGAGTGTCAATGATGATCAAATATCATGTTTTCAGTGACATAGTTGAGTATAACTGGGTAGATTCTCAACGTTCAATGCTTCCAATTTATCAAGAACTCATAGAAGCCGGCCTTAGGATCTGGGTATATAGGTACATGCTTGTAAATCTCTTACTTCCAGTTGCTAGCATTTACAAAAGTGAACTGAGCTCAGTTGGGTTCTGTGTTTGTGCAGCGGAGACACTGATGCTGTGGTCCCAGTAACTGCAACACGGTACTCACTCGGTGCACTGAAACTCCCTGCTGTGACAAAGTGGTACCCTTGGTATGACAAGGAAAAGGTGTGTATCTCGTTGGGGAAAAAAAAAAAAGAAAATTCTTCTGAATGCAAATGCTAGAAACCTTTGAAGGAAATACACTCAATTTTCTATTGAATGGAGGTGGCTCAACAAGTGGGTAGCTCAGCCTAAACTCTGGTTGAATTGATGTGCTGTAAGTGCCTGGATTGGCCTGCACCCCATACCAAAAGAGTCATGTTGGATTTGGAGGGCTCCTAGGTCTATGGCTCAAGTCAGCTTACTCCATAGACTACACCAATGTATACGTATACTTTCCTACAAGGCTGACACCATGTCTAGATGTCACTGTTTCTGTTCAATTCTTATGTCCTTTGTTTTGGTGATATAGGTTGGTGGATGGAGCGAAGTTTACAAGGGTTTGACATTTGTGACAATCAGAGGATCGGGGCACGAAGTACCTCTGCATCGCCTGCGACAAGCTTTCATTCTTTTCAACCATTTCTTGAACAATAAGCCTATGCCTAGAAAAACCTTAAATGTACAAATGGTTCAATCATCATAAACCCAAAACACCGAAGGATTGTCCATTTCGTTTGTTGGGGCTTTGGAAGCAGCAAAGACAAATAATAAGACCCGCCAAAAAATTTAGATTTGGAACAGCTTCCTCAACCCAAAAATTCTTGCCTGATAGCAGGGCAAGTTCTTCGAATTATAGCTAAGTTTTCACAGAAGTTGGAGGTACAGAAACATATTTGTCATCTGATATTATGTTCCTCCATTGTATCAGTGAATGCTTTTATGAAAGTCTCATTCATATAGAAACTTTGCCCACATTGCTTATGTCATGGGTTTACTCCTCTTGTCCTCATGTGCCTGCAACATGCTTAATTGCAGGGATATTGTAGAGGAATCATGGCGAAAACATGTTACTAAAATGCTTAAGATTGAGACTATAGATAGATTAGATTTCAGATTCATTTCTTCTAACCCAATCCACACCCTTAATATATAATTGTATTTATTGCATTTGTGGCTCATGATTTGACCCCCCCCTCCCTCCAAAAAAAGAAAAATGAGAAGAGAGATGGCGGGGAGACCCTTCTATTGTCATCCATTTTTCACTTGTGCTCCAATTGATCTGTGTGTTCTATTGTCATGGAATAAAGGAAAAAGTTCCTTCTAAGGAGGATTTTGATTTAAGATACTCGCACATTGTGAATCAATCCAACACTAGAAGTGCAATAAGAAGGTAGTTTTTCCCAATTATAAGTGAATACATGACGCATCATGGACAACTATATCATAGTCCCTCGTCTATATAGTAATGTGGACTGCGCATGTCAATAAGTTCGAATGAGCATTTATATGATTCACAAATTAGCATTGTTAGATAACGATTTTTTGATTAAGGGTAGGGCCTAATTTTGAGGAAGACAAGGCTTCTTATTTATATGATGTTAAGCATTTTGGTACTGAGCATTTTGATAATGAGCATTTATAAAGTCTACAGACTACAAATAAGCTTTTATATTTTTATTTATCTCACGGTACTTAAGAATGTTAGAAGACGATTATTGATAACTAATAAGGAGGGGGCTTAATATTATACAAGGATGGAGCTTAATATTATAGAAGAAATGACTTCTTATATGATTTTTTATTTGCACCTAAAAGTATCATCTGATGGTTTATTTGCACCTATAAAAAAAGTGCTGCAGGACTTCAGGAGGAGCGCTGTCCGTGGATCATAAGTGAGTCTCATGGTCCTTGGACGACCATTATATACCAACTGCATGCACAGAGTGCTCATTAAAAAATTTTTGACATATATTACGTAAAAATTAATAGATTACTTAAAGGGTAATTTAATAAAATTAATTTAATAACAACAATATTTAATGTAAGTTCTACTTCAGTGTGATCTGAAAAGATTTAGATTTAGGTAATTATATCTTTGCATATATTCATGCTAGTAAAAATACTCGTTTCTATAGACTCATGAAAACGGAGCAAATACTTTTGAAAACTTTATGGTTGAGAGAAATCTCTCAAAGTTCAAAGAAATTATTTCACCAAAACTTTTGTTGCATTAGGAATGATTTTCCTAATAATAATAGTAGTAGTAGTAGTAATAAGAAGAAGAAGAAGAAGAAGAAGAAGAAGAAGAAGAAGAATAATAATAATAATAATAATATTGTTGAGTTATTATATTTAGTTTTGATGATAACAAATCCAAGTGTATGTAAAAATTTGTCCTAGTAATGTTGCTCCAAACACGGTCTCCAAACAGGCATAACTGGTATTTGTGTTCTTTATTATACTAACTGGTTTGCTACATGTGAGAACAAGTCTTCAAAACAGGTTTTACTTGGTGATTCTATATTAAGTCAAGAACACCATCTCGACAGTTGATTGTAAGGCATGTTCCTGAACTCTAGCAATGGAAAGAACAACCCCAGCAAATAAGGTGGCCTTGGTGTTCACAGCAGCACCATAAATCTTGGACAAGATGACATTCAAAACAAGAAGTCTTGGGTATATAGGTTTTATTTATTTAGACTCTTGTTAATATGCCAATATTGAAAACATCATTTTAAACACCTCTTGAATCGGTATTTGCGCTAAGTGCTTCAGAACACCAGTTGCGAACAACCCTGCGAACAGGGTGCGTAGGGTGTTTCTGAACTGCAGTAGCCACACCCGGTTATCTTTGAAAATTTATTTTAGTTGGCTAAGATCTCCAGATTACTTTCCTTGAATTTCAAAACTGCTATTTCTCTGGAAAGGATATTTCTTGAAAATATTATGGGAGATTTTCGAAAATAAGTTTTGGGAGATTTGCCAAAACTTAAAGATTTCCTTTGACCATATTTTCGGATATGGTAAAGTTTCAAAAGCTGAAAATTTCTTTAAACCTCTTCACGGCTATGGGAAGATAAGGGTTATCTTTTAAGATAACAAAATCCCTTATATTTTGGGATCAATTCATCATAGCCGTTGGAGAATATATTTTGTTTGCAAATCATTTTCCATACTTAGCTGATTCTGTGGCTTATGACCGTTGGTTTTTGTGTTTAAAAACCTCAGCTTTTTCTCTTCCTGTAGACACACACACAAGAAAAGAGCAGATAGAAAACTCAGGTTGAATTTGCTTAAACACAGCTTTTTGAAAAATTCAGGAAAAAATCAGAAAACACGGTTTACACTCAAAATTCTTGAGCTTCATTCTGAAAAGCAAAACCGTGACAAGCTGTGTTTGATTTGAGTTTTCAAACCATTGGCATAATAGGATCTTCATTGTACCTTACATCTGCTTAGTAAGAAGCACCCCCTGTAAGGTGTTTGTAACCCTGATCCTGAATCAGAAAAGTGAGTGAGTGTGTTCTAGTCGTGTGGACTTGGACGTGTCTCATCTTGCGAAGGTTAGACGTGGTGTAACCTGTCTTTGGGAAGAAGGTTATGTGGTTGCAAGTTGTAACAAGGTGTGTTACATTTTTAACGTGTGAAACCCGTTAGTGAAAGTGGTTTAATCCTACACGAGGTAGGTCGTGGTTTTTCACACCTCAGTTGGGCTAGAGGTGTTTTCCACGTAAAAATTGTGTGTGCTTTATTTTCCGCATTTATCTTGGTGATTTTCGCATCTGCAATAATTGAGAACACCCCGTGCAAACAAGCTATCAGGGTGTTTGTCATTTGAGAACAACCTCTACTAGGGTGTTTGTTATTTACAACGCGAAAATCAGACACCACAATTCACCCCCCTCTTGTGGTTGTATACTCACGAATTCAACAAGTGGTATCAGAGCGGGTTCTCTTACAAAAGGTTAACACCTTGAGAGATTCTGAAGATGAGTACCCCACAAGGAATTCTTGAAGGGCAATCCATTACTCGTCCACCCTATTTCAACGGCCAACATTATAGTTGGTGGAAGAATAGGATGGAGAACTATATTCAGGCAGAAGATTATGAATTATGGATGCTCATCAAGAACGGGCCCCTTGTTCCCACCAAGGTGCTTGAAGATGGTAAGAAGGTTCCCAAGGAATCCATAGAGTTTGATGCCGAGGACTACAAGAAAATGGAGAAAAATGCCAAGGCCAAAAAGCTTCTATATTTTGGCCTAGGACCCGATGAATACACTCGCATCTCTGAGTGTGAATCAGCCCAAGCTATCTGGAATGCTCTGCAAGTTGCTCATGAAGGTACGAGTCAAGTTAAACAATCTAGAATTGAGCTACTTATGCGACAATATGAGTTGTTTGATATGGGTGATCATGAAACTGTGATGGACATGTATACACGGTTCACCCACATCACGAACGAGTTAAAATCCCTGGGAAGATCTTTCACCACTGAAGAGTTGGTGAGGAAAATCCTCAGAATTTTACCTCGCACGTGGGAGGCCAAAGTAACAGCCATCCAAGAGGCTAAAGCCATGAACAAGATCACCCTCGACGAGTTGATTGGTAATCTCCAGACCTATGAACTCCGAAAGAACTCACAACAAAAAGAGGAGCAAAAGAAGGATCGTGGGCTTGCCTTGAAAGCACATGAGGACACTGACTCTGACCTTGAAGATGAAGAAATGGCCCTAATGTCCAGAAAATTCAAGAAATTCTTCAAAAAGGCCCAGGAAAACAACAAAAGAAAAGACTTCAGCAAGTCCAGAAACACCTCCAAAGAACAGCTCACAGGGTGTTTCAAGTGCGGCAAACCAGATCACTTAGTCAAGAATTGCCCTCTGCTTCGAGAAGATCAGACGCCGAACACCCTCGAAAACAGGGTCGAAAACACCCTGTAAACAATTTGGGCAAGCGATTCTCGAAAGCTATGCTGGCTGCTTGGGGAGATTCCTCTGAGGATGAAGGAGAATCTGAAGCTGAAGAAGGAGTCGTAGCACTTATGGCACAAAGTGATTCAGATTCAGATGATGAATCAACAATCAGCTTCTCAGATCTCAAGAACAAGGTACATGGTCTTAACAAAGCCACTTTAGAAGAACTTCTATATAATTTGATAGACACATGTGCTGATCTAAAAAGAGAAGTTCGTGACCTAGAGCTTGAAAATGAAATTCTTAAAAATGAAAAACTCGGTTTACATGAAAATGTTAATATACTCAAAGAAAACCTCTTTATAAAAGAAGGAGATTACTCTCGAATAGAGGAAAAACTCTTTGAGGTGGAAGGAATGGTTGAGTCCCTGCTCAAAGAGAACAAGGGTTTGCATGCTAATAAAGAAAAAAAACCGAGTTTAGCACAAACAAACGCTGGAACAAATCTTCACAGGCTCTTGCTTGGTTAAACACTCACCACAGTCGAAATAAAAAGGGACTTGGGTATAAGCCTAAACGAACAGTTTACCTAATTCATAGAAAGTATGTGGGATTATCTGAAAACATTGTTTGCTTTCATTGTGGTAAAACTAGTCACTATCAATATTCTTGTCCTTTAAGAAAACATGCCAATGAAAAGAATGAATGTATGTGAAACAAATCTGGATTAGAAAAGATGAGCTTTACATGTCTAAAGGAATGGGACCCAAGTGGATCTGGGTTCCCAAAACTAACCCGTAATTTGTTTTGCAGGCTGAAGTGAGAGAGAACAATCCCACAAACAACCCAGCAAACAGGGTAAGAAACACCCTGTCAAACAGATCAGAAAACAACCTTGAAAACAGGCAGCTGTGGTATGTTGATAGTGGGTGTTCGCGGCACATTACTGGTGAAAGATCAAACTTTCTCTCACTTACAGCTCTGAATGGTGGGAGTGTAGCATTTGGAAACGGCAAGTCTGGGACAATTGTCGGTATAGGTAATATTGGTAAAACTCTCTCCCATTCAATTGACAATGTGCACTTGGTTGATGGTTTAAAGCACAATTTGCTAAGTGTGTCCCAACTGTGTGACAAGAACAACCTAGTGGTGTTCTCACGAACACGTTGCTTGGTTGTGAATGAGGACACAGGAGATGTTGTGTTGAGGGGGAAGCGATGTCAAAATGTTTATAAAGTCTGTATTTCCACTCTTCCCCAAAATAATCTGACTTGTTTAAATGCATTAAATGATGATATAATGCTATGGCACAAGAGACTAGGTCATGCAAGCCTATCTTTGTTAAACAAACTTGTTTCCAAAGATTTGGTTGTTGGACTACCTTCCATCAAGTTTAATGATGACAAGGTATGTGAAGCTTGTGCAAAAGGCAAACAAGTCAGATCTTCTTTTAAATCGAAAAAGTGTGTAAGCACTACTCGACCTCTAGAATTATTACACATTGACTTGTGTGGTCCCATGAGGGTAACCAGTAGAGGTGGGAAAAAGTATGTGCTTGTTGTAGTGGATGATTACTCTCGATTTACTTGGACCTTGTTTTTGGCATCCAAAGATGAAACCTTTGAGAATTTTATTGCCTTTCTCAAAAAGGTTGAAAAGAGAGTAGGACACTCTTTAATTAGCTTGAGATCTGATCATGGAACTGAGTTTGAAAATGCAAGTTTTATCAACTATTGTAATGAACATGGTGTTGATCATAACTTCTCAGCTCTAAGAACACCCCAACAAAATGGGGTGGTTGAGCGCAAAAATCGCACCCTGGAAGACATGACCAGAACAATGCTTATTGCTAGTGGTCTTCCTAGGTATTTTTGGGCAGAAGCATTGAACACCTCATGTTACATTATAAATAGATGCATGATCAGACCCATGTTGAATAAAACTCCTTATGAACTTTTCAAAGGCAGAAAACCCAATATTACGCACCTAAGGACATTTGGTTGTAGGTGTTTTGTGCATAATAATGGGAAGGATGCCTTAGGAAAGTTTGACCCTAGGAGTGATGAGGCAATATTTCTTGGCTATTCTTCTCACAGCAAGGCATACAAAGTCTTTAACAAAAGAACCTTGTGTGTTGAGGAAAGTGTGCATGTGCTTTTTAATGAATCTAACGTGTTGAGTGAGAATGATGCACAGGAAGATGAACTTGAATTAGGTCTTGTTCGAAAAGAAGTGTTGCTCCAAGATAAACGAGGTAAGAACACCATGGAGAAAACAACTCCTGAAGGTGTTCCTCAGAACAGCAGGCAAGGTGAACACCAAACAGGGGAAAACACCGCTGAACCCTGTTCGGAACCGTGTTCTTCAGGAATAGACTTACAAACATGTGCAGAAACAGGCTCGGGAGATGATCGTAAGCATTATGTTACGACTAGAGTAGAGCATGGGTATGTGGATCCTCTTACTCCACGACCATGGAAGCACCATAGTTCGCACCCTCTTGATCAAATCTTGTCAGATATTAATACTGGAGTGCAAACTAGATCTAAGCTAAAGAATTTTTGTGCTTTCTATGCTTTTCTTTCTAACATTGAGCCAAAAAGTGTGAATGAAGCTCTTGCAGATTCAGATTGGATCACGGCTATGCAAGAAGAGCTTCATCAATTTGAGAGAAACAAAGTATGGCACCTTGTACCTAAACCTGCAGAGAGAACAATCATTGGAACCAAGTGGGTGTTCCGAAACAAACTGGATGAGTCAGGAGCAGTCACTAGGAACAAGGCACGGCTGGTTGTACAAGGATACAATCAAGAAGAAGGGATCGATTATGAAGAAACCTTTGCACCAGTTGCTAGAATTGAGGCTATTCGAATCTTAATAGCCTTTGCAGCTCATATGGAAATCAAGCTATATCAAATGGATGTTAAAAGTGCATTCCTAAACGGATACCTTAAAGAAGAGGTGTATGTCAAACAACCCCTGGTTTTGAAAATGGTGATTTTCCAAATCATGTTTTTAAACTTGACAAAGCACTTTATGGTTTAAAACAAGCTCCAAGAGCTTGGTATGAACGGTTGTCAAGTTTTTTACTTGAAAATGATTTTAGAAGAAGCAAAGTAGACAATACCTTGTTTCTAAAATCTAAGGGGGAACATTTTTTGATTGTCCAAATATATATTGATGATATTATATTTGGTGCAACTCATCATGATTTATGCAATGAATTTTCAAATATGATGAGGAGTGAGTTTGAGATGAGCATGATGGGTGAGCTTAATTTTTTCTTAGGCTTACAAATCAAGCAAACTCCAAACGGCACCATGATCCATCAGCAAAAGTATATCAAGGAGTTACTTAAGCGTTTTGGGATGGAGTCAGCCAAACCCATAGACACTCCTATTTCTCCTTCAACCAAGTTGGTTATGGATGATGGGAGTCCCTCAGTTGAGGAGAAACTCTATAGGGGTATGATTGGGTCACTCTTATACCTAACCGCTAGTAGACCTGATATTGTTTTTAGTGTTGGTTTATGTGCCCGTTTTCAGGCTAACCCTAAGGAAACTCATCTTAAGGCTGTTAAACGGATACTAAGGTATTTGAAACATACACCCAATTTAGCTTTATGGTATCCTAAAGGTTGCAATTTTGATCTTATTGGATATGCTGACGCTGACTATGCTGGATTTCTAGTTGATAGAAAGAGTACCTTAGTTATGGCTCACTTTCTTGGACCTTGTTTGGTATCTTGGGCTACTAAGAAGTAACGTTCAGTTGCCATGTCCACAGCAGAAGTTGAATTTGTCGCAGCAGCTTCATGTTGTGCTCAACTGTTGTGGATAAGGCAACAGCTTAAGGACTTTTGTGTTGACATTGGATGCATTCCTATTTTTTGTGATAACACAAGTGCAATTAATATTGCCAAAAATCCATGTCAACATAAAAGAACAAAGCATATTGACATTCGACATCATTTCTTGAGAGATAATGTTGAAAAGGGTTTAATCTCTATGAATTTTTGCTCAACGGAAAATCAAATTGCTGATATATTCACTAAGGCACTAGCTAGAGACCAATTTGAGAGAAACAGACTGGAATTGGGGTTGGTGAAAACACCCTGAGAACACCTGTTCTCAGAGTTAGATCAAGCTGACAAAACACCCTATAATACCTGTTCTATCCACTTGTTTGCAATTATTGCTATCAAAACAGTGGTCTATGCTTAACAAATATGTGTAGTCTTGTGTGCTATTATGATTATTATGAAGACTGCTGCCTTGGGAGATGGAGAAAGAGTATTCATGACAGACCTTGGAATGAGAGAAGCATGTTCAAGAACAGATGGCTCGAACAGGTATGCCTTGATTGTCATTAATGTATGCTGCCTGCTTAAATTCTAGGTGTTTCCTAGGTGGCCCTTCATAACGGGTAGGGAGTTTAAAAACCCCCTTTGTGTGTGTCTGTTTTCCCCGTATTGCTCTCTCTCTCTCTCTCTCCCCCCTCTGTTCTTGCTTTCTAACCCTAGCAAAACCCTCTAAACCCTAATCTCTCTCCTCTAGCAAACAATGGCTTCCAACAACACCTCTCACTCAAAAGCCCTCGTTCTTGCTTCCTCAATCCCTGCTCCTTCTCGCCCAATCTCGTACAAGCCTTTCAAATTCCTGAAAAGCTTGTCCCTAAAATCAGTGGGAATGGGGATGGATGATATTCCCTTTGAATGTCGAAGGGAATTGGTGTTCCTCGTAGGGGCAATTACTTGTCCCATTTCAGTTGAGTCAGAGGGAACAAAGTCGGGGTCTCAAGAACAATTCTTGGAAACCCCTGAAGGGTTTAATTTTGAGCCCTGTTCTTCTGGGTTGTTCTCTGACACCGCGACAGAAACAGGGGCTGCCTCTGTCGAAGGTGTGTTTGTGGAGGATCTGCATGTCGACTTCCAAGGGAAGTCGAATGAGTCGTCAGAGGAGAGTCTAGAGAAGAATTCTCTCCCTGAGGCTGAAATCTCCCCTCCAGTCTTTCAAACTGGAGAGAAAAGGAAGAGGGTGAAAATCGTGGCTAGGCGTAGCAGAACGCCAAGAACAAGGCCACAACCAAGGTCTCAACCCTCTCAAACTCCCTCTTCTCCTCAATCCTCTAAGCCCTCTCGAAAATCTACAAGGCTAGCGTTTCAATCCTCTCATCGTCCCTCCAAACCCTCTGCTCCTATCATCGAGGAGATTTCTTCTTCTTTTGAAGGGTTCTCGAGTTCTGACTCTGAGAACACCACCTTCAAACAGGGGACACCGGTGTTTTTCGAGTCCTCTGAAGAACAATCTCCTCTAAAACCAACCAATAAACCTGCTGTGAAGCCCTCTCCTACCAAAACACCCCTCAAGCGAAAGCCCAGAACAGCCCCCCTACCAGAAACTACCACCTCTGTTCCTGTCCTTAAATGCCCAAAGCAGTTCACTCCCTCTCCTATGTCTGACAAACATGCACAGTTGCTGAAGCGCAATGTCGTCAGGGGGAAGGTAGTGAATGTAAACTTTTTTGAGGAACAGGGTCTGGGGGTGTTCTTGACCAAGCTTCGAGCCCAAGGCTGGCTTGAGTTGTTTGCAAACACCCAGCAAGGGTGTTCTGTGCCCGAGTTGGCTGAATTCTATGCCAACTGCTCTGTCACAAATGGGATAGTGACAAGTGCTGTCAATGAGTGTCATTTCTCCTTTGATGAAGCCACCCTAAGTGATATTCTGGGCATCCCCTCTCGTGGATTTGCTGTGTATGTGAGGGAAGACAAAACTACCCTGGAAACAGCCAGGCTCTTAGAGGTGTCCAAACGCCTTAGTCAAAAACAGGGCCTGAGAACACCCCTTTCGGTTAAGAAGGGTGAAATGACCTCCCTGCACCAACTACTGTTTATGTTCACTATCAAGAACATAATACCGCGAGGTCAAGGGCGAAACTCAGCAGATGCCTTCGATCAATGTCTGGTGGACCTACTGGATCGGGAGGAACCAGTAAACCTCCCTGCAATCATGATTCGCCACATAGAGCGAATTGCGAACACCACCCGGGCACATGATCTTGGCTATGGGTTTCTGTTGACAAGGGTGCTTGAGCACTTTGGGATAGTGCTCACACGAAGAGTGTCGGCCCAAATCATTGATGAGATTGGGATTGACACTCTCCTAGGGTGTGGCTATGAGGTTGGCAAAGGGTCAGTTTCCAAACAGGAACGTCGACCACCTGTTTCTGGGCAACCTTCCATCAAGGTTGAGGCTGTTCTTGAGGACAATGCTCGCCTCAAGGATGAGCTCTCAGCTGTCAAGGCTGCTCTTGCTGAGGAACGAGCTCTCTCGGCCAAACGCCATGAAGATCTCCTTGCATTTCTCTCCACTCTTGCCCCCAGCATTCCTCCTCTGCAAACGAAACCACCCCCTGCTCCCTGATTGTATAAGCTGCTCTCTAGTTTCCTCCTTTCTTAATTTCGTTTTTGGCATCGTATTTTTTAATGCAATATCTCATTATTAATGCTTCTTGCCCCTTCTGCTACATACTTCTTTTCTTGCATTCATAATGTTGTTTATGCTTTTTAATGATGCCAAAAGGGGGGAGAAGAGTGTAACCCTCCTATTGACGAATGAACCTAGCATTGACTTAAGTGGACCTTGACTTACGTGGATCCCTATCAGCATTCAATTTTTTTTGTCAATATGGTCACTTGGTTTGTCATCATCAAAAAGGGGAATTTGTTGAGTTATTATATTTAGTTTTGATGATAACAAATCCAAGTGTATGTAAAAATTTGTCCTAGTAATGTTGCTCCAAACACGGTCTCCAAACAGGCCTAACTGGTGTTTGTGTTCTTTATTATACTAACTGGTTTGCTACATGTAAGAACAAGTCTTCAAAACAGGTTTTACTTGGTGATTCTATATTAAGTCAAGAACACCATCTCGACAGTTGATTGTAAGGCATGTTCCTGAACTCTAGCAATGGAAAGAACAACCCCAGCAAACAAGGTGGCCTTGGTGTTCACAGCAGCACCATAAATCTTGGACAAGATGACATTCAAAACAAGAAGTCTTGGGTATATAGGTTTTATTTATTTAGACTCTTGTTAATATGTCAATATTGAAAACATCATTTTAAACACCTCTTGAATCGGTATTTGCGCTAAGTGCTTCAGAACACCAGTTGCGAACAACCCTGCGAACAGGGTGCCTAGGGTGTTTCTGAACTGCAGTAGCCACACCCGGTTATCTTTGAAAATTTATTTTAGTTGGCTAAGATCTCCAGATTACTTTCCTTGAATTTCAAAACTGCTATTTCTCTGGAAAGGATATTTCTTGAAACTATTATGGGAGATTTTCGAAAATAAGTTTTGGAAGATTTGCCAAAACTTAAAGATTTCCTTTGACCATATTTTCGGATATGGTAAAGTTTCAAAAGCTGAAAATTTCTAGTTGTTTTTTTTTTAATCCACTTCACGGCTATGGGAAGATAGGGGTTATCTTTTAAGATAACAAAATCCCTTATATTTTGGGATAAATTCATCATTAGCCGTTGGAGAATATATTTTGTTTGCAAATCATTTTCCATACTTAGCTGATTCTGTGGCTTATGACCGTTGGTTTTTGTGTTTAAAAACCTCAGCTTTTTCTCTTCCAGTAGACACACAACACACGAGAAAAGAGCAGATAGAAAACTCAGGTTGAATTTGCTTAAACACAGCTTTTTGAAAAATTCAGGAAAAAATCAGAAAACCCGGTTTACATTCAAAGATTCTTGAGCTTCATTCTGAAAAGCAAGCCGTGACAAGCTGTGTTTGATTTTGAGTTTTCAAACCATTGGCATAATAGGATCTTCATTGTACCTTACATCTGCTTAGTAAGAAGCACCCCCTGTGATCTTGAATCAGAAAAGTGAGTGAGTGTGTCCTAGTCGTGTGGACTTGGACTGTCTAATCTTGCAAAGGTTGGATGTGGTGTAACCTGTCTTTGGGAAGAAGGTTACGTGGTTGCAAGTTGTAACAAGGTGTGTTACATTTGTAACGTGTGAAGCCCGTTACTGAAAGTGGTTAAATTCTACACGAGGTAGGTCGTGGTTTTTCACACCTCAGTTGGGCTAGAGGTGTTTTTCACGTAAAAATTGTGTGTGCTTTATTTTCCGCATTTATCTTGGTGATTTTCGCATCTGCAATAATTGAGAACACCCCGTGCAAACAAGCTATCAGGGTGTTTGTTATTTGAGAACAACCTCTACTAGGGTGTTTGTTATTTACAATGCGAAAATCAGACACCACAATTCACCCCCTTGTGGTTGTATACTCACGAATTCAACAATTATTATTATTATTATTATTATTATTATTATTATTATTATTATTATTATTATTATAATACACCTAAAAAATTAATTGTAATAGTAATAGTAATAATAAATAAATAAAATATATAAAACATAAAGTATATAAAAATAATGAAATAAAGGTAACAGGTAACACCAAATTAGTGTGAAAGAGTGAAGGGCACACAAGGGATAACATGGAATACTTAACAGTCAATGAACATTCCCTTATTTGCAATGTAATCATCCTTGACGATCTAGAAGACACTGATACTAGATCTACAAAAACTCTTGTTTTGAGCCATGTGCTCCAAAAGACACCGTGAGCTATATCCATTTTAATCAAATTTTATAAAAATGAATATACATGCATAAAATGTCACTTGAATTTAATATTTAATGTTTTTGCTACCTTTTATGTGCCAATATTTTCAACTCTAAAATGTTCTCTTGAAGTATTTTTGTGGGTTTTTTAGAATTAGTCTCTCTATTAACAGTGCGTCTTGTAAATGTAAGACCGCCTACATTTGAATTTTCTCAAAACCCACACAAGTAGGATCCACTTGACGTTGTCGTAATATATATGCATAAAAGTTTAGGAGGCTGAAAAGGAGACTTCATTGTACCAAATTTCTAAATTCGTCACGGGAGAAATATCAACCTTTCAAATAAGAGATAATGGAATGACCAAACTGTGTCACAAGTAGACCTATCAGTTCAGGCGGGCAGATTAAATACCGGTCGGGTGTATTCGAGTTCGAGTAAAATACGTGTAGGGTGTATTTTGGGTTCAAGTAAAATACGGACGGGTGTAATTTAGTTTTATGGGTTTTGGGTCGACCCAACGGGTTTAGAGCGTCTTTTCTGTGAGTTATTTTTCTTACGTTAAAATCAAAAATTCTACATATTTATTACTCAAATTGTCAGTATTTAGTGAAAAAGTATAATAATTTTAATTTCTCAAAGAATATTAAAAATATTCAAACTTGTCATTATGATATATGAACGTAATGTATGGACGGGTAAAGAATCAAACCCCCTATGGATTCGGGTAGATCGACTTGTACAGTGAAAGGTCAATAGCGGGTCGGGTCACTTATAGGCCAACTCATTTAGATCATGTTAATGGATTGTGGTAGTTTCACTCACTAATAACTCATATGATAATTCAATATATTTATTAACTAACCTACCAATGTCGAATCAAATAAAACCTTATTAATGGGCTGACCCCAATACGAACATGAGTAACTTTTTTCTTGCCACTAGCATCATAGTTCAAGAATAGTTAGAACAGAAACCAAATAAAATGGAATTCAAGAAGTACAAGATATTATCTCTTATTTATAACATTAAAATTTTAGATTATTGCAAAGTAATTAATTTAAAAAATGATTAGACATATTTGTTTAACTAAATATATAATAGTATGACTTGTACATCTTAAATGTTGGTCTTCTTCTAAATTGATTTTTCTAAAGATTAATAGTTGCTTCATGCAATTTCATACCTATTCTGACCATTTTTTATTTATAAGTTTTATACGATGTTATTTTAAGGGAATAGAGAGGAAAAGACATGGTATTATTGTTTAATTAGTAAAAGGATGTAATAGTTATGTAATATCTATTTAAATTATTCAATAAAAATAACTAACCATTATTATTAAGAGGGATAAATTAGAAAAAATAAAAAACAAGTATATAATATTTGGGTCAAGCGGATGGGTTCGGGTTTGAGTTGGGTTTGACCACTAATTTGCCGGTATTTCGGATTCGGTTTATTTCAAATTCGGGTTGAGAAAATCATATTCAAAACCTGAACTTTTCGGACAGATTCTGGTCAGATTTTCGGATTGGGTTAATTTTTATCAAGTCTAATCACAAGTATTCTCTTATTTGTCTCCTCGAAAAGTGCACTTCATAGTCCATACCTTGCTTCCAAGCTCAGGCAAGGTTGGGCTCGGGGGAAACAGGCCACTGATACAAACAAATTTCAGGCTTTGGGATCGACGAAGGTATGAAGGACATGCATGATCATTGATTGGTAAGGAAAGGGTAGGCCCAAGTCTCCCTACTTGTGGAAGATCAACGGCTTAAATATTGTGGGATAAAGCTTTATAACTCCCTGAATAGTTTTGGGCATGAGAAAAAAAAACATAATAGCAACGCAGCAGGTCATGTTTATACCGCCCCCCGGGGCCAAAAAAAACCCCAATGCGTGTCCACGTACATGTGGGTCCTCAGGACTCAGGAGCAATTGGATAGAAAATTGATCAATCGGTTCGGGCATAGATTGAGTTAAGTTATAGTCAGTTCATATTTCGACTTAAATGATATTTTGGATCGGTTTGATTTGGGTCGGGTGAACTTCGACTCGGGTTGACTTCGAGGCAACAGATTTATGGTCTAATATACTTATCATGCAAAAATAAGCAACTTTGTAGAAAATTTCGGGCTGGCTATGGTTCGGTTCAGGTCGATTTGGATTTTGGGTCACTTTCGGGTGAGCCTATTTTGAATGTCGGGTCGGGTATGGGTTCGGGTCGGCCGGTTCAGGTTTCGAGTTTCAAGTTTCATATCTCATGTCAGTTTTGCCAGATTTAGTAACAATATGGCGTTAACTTTTGAGGGAAAAAGAATAAACATGTCAAAACAAGTACCTTAAAAGATGGTAGGAGAAGGGAAGAAGGGTTTGTGGTAGGTCTGACAACGGGTTAGATTTGGAGCGATTGAACCTTCATCTAAATTCATCACCCGCATTCGATCCACCCATGACCCGCTGGTGGAATACATTTTTATCTTATTTTATTTATTCATTTATCACTTAAATAAGTTCCGAAACTTCAAACACAGTTCACAGTTTAAAAATATACAAAATAACAACCAATGGGAACCACATACAATTGTTTAATTGCGCACACAGGCACGCACATACATATATAAATAAATTATTAAACTGGTGACGGGTCAGGTGGACCATCACCCGAGTCCGACCCGATCCATCACTCGATTATCCATCACCCATTTAGTTCGCCCTTTTAATCGGATTTTCACCCGATTTTTAGGGTTGAGTGAGTCAAGTATTCATCGCGTTCAAGTGAAATTGCCAAGCCTAGTCTGTAGTGTATTTAAAGACAATATTCTAGAATTATCAAAGCCAGTAGGATGAGTATGTGTTACACAATCTAACGTTGGGAATGGACATGTAGAAACCATTGGAAACAATTCACCTTTTAATGTAAACAGGCATGCGTTATATGAGAGTTGTATTCGAGTCAAATTCAGCCCAACCATGTTAGGTCAAGGGTTATGATTGTCAGATAACATAGGGGTTGTGGTGCCACCTGATACCCCTTTCAAAAAAGAAAATAGAATTTTTTAAAAAAAAAATTTAAACCTTAATATAAATACAACATAAGCTAACATACTCACATGAAATAGTGGGGGCCTGGTGGTGGAAGGTTGACTTTGTTTGCTTTGTTTGGTTCCCTAAGGTCACGGGTTTGAACCCTTCTTATGCAATTTTATTTTTTTATTTTTTTAATTTTTTGCCTTAGAATTACCTGCCCACACCCCCTTAATGTTCGGCCTTTAACACAATCATACACATTCTGTCCCAAATCTCCAACCCCCGTACACGCAACCAACTAGCCACCAAAATCGGGAACGCCAACCCGGCAACCCTCAACGGCCCCACACATGACTGCTTAATTTAAATGCTTTTATTGGCTTGAATCTATCACTTAATTCTTCAATTTGTAAATTAATTTATTTTTATTGTTTGATTTGTGAATTTATTTATCAATTTCAATTTCAAATTTGTTTAATTTATAGGTTTAGGTTCAACTCTAGGTTAACTCTTCAATTTGCAGACTAATTTGTTTTTTTTCTTGATTTGTGAGTTTATTTGCTAATTTCAATTCCAAATTCGTTTAATTTATAGGTATAGTTTCACTTCTAGGTTAATTCTTCAATTTGTAGATGAACTTATTTTTATTGTTTGATTTTTGAGTTTGTTTGCCAATTTCTATCCAAATTTGTTTAATTTATAGGTTTAATTTAAATTTTAGGTTAATTCTTCAATTTGTAGATTAATTTTCTTTTATTGCTTTTATATATTCATGAATAGTTTTTGAATGACACCGTTATTACTTACTTTAAGGATAATTTATTTAAAAGTCTATCGACTAATGATATCTCATATCATTTCAAAATACAAGATCTCATCAAGGACAATTAGATTAGATGCAATGTAATAGTTCATTGATTTCAGTTTATGACTATTTTTGAATTTCATATTGTATGATATTAATTTCGACACCCCTCTCCAAAATTTCTAACTACACCACTGGTTGGTTTGGTTGTGATTTTATCATAGGCACATAGTTAGCAAGCTTAAGATCAGGGTCATGCCTGACTCACTTAAGACCTAAACTTGAGCTTGGATTGCAAGTCTTAAGTATGAGATTTAGATCATTTGAGGATTACAAGGTTGCTTAATAGGCTCCACATATGAACTTTTTCAAAGAGAGGTAACACATAGCCTAGAGTAAGAGACTAAATTAAGGTAGTGTTTGATTTGGTGGAAATGATTTTTTTGGGAAATAGTTTTCTGATCTTCCATTGTTCGGCACAGTAAAGGATGAAAAACTATTCTCTAGGGAATACCATTCCCCCCTACGAAAGGAAAATTATTGCCATTTTGAAAAGAAAGGAAGTTGATTTAAGTGCAAAATTTAGCTTCAAAGGTTTGGATCAGAACTTAATTTTCCAATGAAAAAGGTTAAAATAAGTTCAAATCCATATTCTAAGCTCGATTTTCATTCGTTTGGTCAACATTTATATCCATTATGAAAATTCAATTTCACCATTTAAACAATTTATTTGATATTTTTCGCCATTAAAATAATTTGTACATTGTGGATTGAAAATTGATTATCAAATTGAAAAAATTAAAATAAGCTCAAATACAAAATTTTGAGCTCAACATTCCTTTGTTCGCCAACATTTTTCTCCACCATGACATTTTAGTCGATATTTTTA
>JAKOGI010001838.1:30000-173890 GCA_029747015.1 Carnegiea gigantea | reverse complement strand
ATATATATATATATAATTATATATGTGTGTGCGCATATGTACATATATATATATATATATATAATATATATATATATATATATATATATATAGATATATATATATATATATATATATATATATATATATATATATATATATATATATATATATATACATATTTATATATATGTGTATTTGTATATATTCATGTGTACTTGTGTACTACTCACTGTAGCAGAAACATAAGATATTGTTGTTGTTTTTGTTGTTGTTGTTGTTATTATTATCATTATTGTTATTATTGTTGTTATTGTGGTAGTGGTAGTTGTTGTTGTTGTAGTTTGTCTCATTCATGTAACATTTGCTTTATTATTTGGTGGGCAATCACTTTTTTCAAAGGGCACTATTGAGAATTATCTAGTAGGCTTTACTTAAATAATTAGTGAGCAGTAATACTTACTCCAAGTTTACCTTGGTAAGTTTGTTAGTTTTTTAGTAAGGATTGATAGTATGTACAGCAGGTATCATTAGTATTTTTAGTTTTTTCTCATTCTAAAATTATTGTGTTTTATCTTAAAATATTGATTAGAGTTAGTTCTCGTTGTATAAAGGTTGTTTGTTGTACTTATGAGGAAACATAGGAATGGGTAAGAAATATATAAAAAGAAGGGCAAAAGAGGCTACAGAAGTTAAGGCCAAATGATTTTTAAAAACTATAAAATAACACAAAAAGGAGCGATGTTCAAAAATGAAATATGGAATTTGTGTTTAGCTAGTGTCAAACTAACGCCCATAGGGAAGACGAAGCACAGCCTTACAACACTGCTGGCACTCTCTTAATGTTGATAGCTGCCAATCAAATTAAATAAATGAAAGGATGGGTGGACAATGCCCATAATCTACACAATTGGACAATATAATTTACACGACTATAAAGTAGAAATTAAATGATTTAGTCCTCCAAATAGGGACATCTCATGGTGTTTTCCTACCCGCCAATCTTTAACCAATGGGATAAGAAATTCAATTTGAATGTATATAGAATCTTTTGCATTATGGTTAAGATAAATATGTCCAACTAAAAAAGTTAATATCCTATTAGATGCAAATATATCATCTGAAGAATTGAACAACTCAAGAAATTTGGTAAACGTTATTACCATTACCAATAATTAGAAGGAAATGCGAGAACTAAAATTTGGTAAATGTACCCCATAATGAACTTTAATCTATGCAACATACAACACCAATGTTAAAATTTGGTAAATATACCGCATAATGAAACTTTGATCTATGCACCATACAACACCAATATTGTAACAAGTGCCACAAAGAAATTGAGCAAAAAAACAAAAGTAAAATTCGGTTGAACACATGTTTTGTGTGTACTTGTGTCGATATTTGTTGGAGACCCTCACAGCAGCAACAACAGAGCTAATAGTCAAGTTAGTTATGCTGAGCTGATAGTTTGTTACAGTTAGTTAGAAAGAAAGTTAGACATTTTTGTATGATTTGTGTATATATAAGGGAGAACCCTCAAACTTGTACAGATTGAGTAATTCAATAACAAAGAACTAGAATGTCATTCTCCTCTCATTTTCTCTTATTTTCTTGCATTCTGACTGATGCATTCAAATGATGATGGAAGGTTAAGAACACATTCTATTTCAGATTCATAAAATTTGGCAAGGTATCAGAGCTTATCATTCAAATTCTACACATTTGAATCTCTTTCCTTCAATCTTATTATTTATTTTTCTCTTGATTGCTCATATGTTATCTCTGGCTTAATTTTTCGATGTCCTGATTAGAGAATTCTCATAGTCAAATTTATTCTATATTTGAGTGTTGGAATCTTTGCATCTCACAATATCTAGATTTATGAGAGTTTAGTTTTGAATCTAAGATATTTTTTTTCCTTGTTGAAAATTTGTGGAAATGGCTCAAAATTCATTAAAAAATCACAATCAAATTCACTAAACAATCACAATCAAGTTCCATTGAACAATCAAAATCATGTTCCATTGGACAATTGTACACTTGATCCTAGACATGTTCTATACCTACATCATTCTAATAGTATGAACTACAGCTTGACTAATAAACCTCTTATAGGTAATAATTATTGCTAGTGGAAAAGATCTTGTGAGTTTTCTTTTATTGCTAAGAATAAAATGTCATTTGTGATTGGGAATCACGCTAAACCTGCAAATGGTTCACCACTTCTTCCTCTCTGGGATGCTGTAATAGCATGGTGATTTTTTAGTTACTGTATTATGTTGACAAAAACATTGTTGCAAGTATTATCTACATACCTACAATTGCACAAATCTAGAAAGATTGGTCACAAAGATTTGATTTCAATAAGAGACCAAGATTCATTAGTTGCAAAAGGAAATGATTAATTTATCCTAGGATAATTTGTCTGTTTCTGCTTATTTGACCAAATGCAAATAGCTTTGGGATAAATACATTATTTTGGTTGCACCTTGCTCATGTGAGTCAGCCAGTTCTGATGTGAAACTCACTGAAAGGAAATAGTTAGTGCAATTCTTGATCAGTTTAAATGATAGTTATTAGGTAGTGAGGAGCAATATTCTTATGCTAAATCCATAGCCATCTGTATGGGTCAAGGATCAAGTATGGTTTTGCAAGAAAAGTAACAAAAGGAAATAAGAAGTGTTGCAACTCTTCACTAAGTTGTGATTGATTCCTCAGCATTCTTATTACATCAAAAACAATAGTCTTTGTAAAGTAGATCTAATCCAAATGCTACAATTTATCCTCAATTTGTACATCATGGTTCACAATTTCCACCTTATTCACAACCATATCATAACGACTCTCATAGTAGAAGAACCAAATGTGTAGTGCAACTATTGCAAAAAGCTAGAGCATACAATTGACAAGTGTTATAAGTTGCAAGGGATAAGATGTCAAACTGACAAGCAAAAAAGGGTTGTAGCTTTAATGCATCAATCTGATTCAGGCCAAGTCTACAATGATCCTATTCCAGATCAATCTTTAGGATAGCATACTTTAACTTCAGAACAATATGCTTATGTTTTGGCATGTACTCAGTAAGCAGCACCTGTGAGTTACCCCAAACTTACCTAGTTAATGTACGGGTTAGTTGGCTAGTAAGTCCTCTTTACTTACTACCCTGAGTTGAATTAGATAATTGACAGTGTAGCTATAGATCATATTACTCCATAGTTATAAATGTTTAGCTCTTACACACCAATAAGACGAGATTGCTTTATAACAGTGCTAGATGGAAGAAAAGTTCTGATCAAACATATTGGTACTATTTTTTTGAATGCTATTATTTTGCAAGATGTCCTTCACATGCCAGAGTTCCAATGCAATCTCCTTTCAGTAAGCAAATTAGCTAAACATTTATCTTCTAGTGTGCTTTTTACTTTTGATTCATGGTACATACAGGACCCTTTGTAGAACAAGAAGGTGGTCCTTGATAACGAATGTGGCGCTCTGTACTTGGTCAATCTAAATTCTTCTATCAAGCCTTCTCACAAGCAACAAGTCTTCAATGTAGCTTACCTATTAGTTTTAGAATTATGGCATTGTAGGCTAGGGCAACCTTCATCTCAACACATGGCACACATTCAAGCAACACCCTACAAAGGGCCTACTACAATTTGCAATGCTTGTTCACCTGCAAAACAACAAAGATCTTCTTTTCCTTTGAGTAGTAGTAGAGATAATAAAGCCTTTGAGCTTTTACATGTAGATATATGGGGTCCATATAGGACAACCACATATAATGGTTACAAGTTGTTTTTGTATATTGTTGATGACTATTCTAAAGCAACTTAGATATTCTTGATGTCAAATAAAAGTAATGCCTTTTCCTTGCTATCATCTTTTGTTACGTATGTTGGAACTCAGTTTCATACTCAAATGAAGATTATTAGATCTAATAACGGTCACGAGTTTGATGATAAACATGCTATGGAATTTTATAGTAGCAAAGGTATTATATACTAGACCTCTTATGTGAATACTCCTCAGCAAAATGGGATAGTTGAAAAAAAAACACAAGTAAATTTTAGAGATTGCCAGGGGTCTAATGTTTCGATCTAATGTTCCAACCAAAGTTTGGGGAGATTCTATTTTGACAACAACTTATTTGGTCAATAGGTCGCCAAACTCTGTGCTTAGCTTTAAAACTCCAAGTGAGATGTTGTTTAATAGTCAACCTAAATATAATCATCTAAGGAACTTTGGTTGTCTTTGTTTTATGCCACATTGAAACATAGGAGAGCTAAATTTAAACTCAGAGCACAATCTTACATTTTTTTGGGATATCCTATAGCTAAGACATCCTACAAAGTCTGCAATGTTGTAACCAAAAGGATCCATTACAATAAAGATTTGGTCTTTTGTGAGCATTATTTTCCATATCAACACATATCATTCTTCTGATACAGTCTTACCTCATAGCATTTTCTTCTTTACAAACAATGTTGATTATCAGTCTTTTATACCTAATTCAACCCAAGTTTTACTCCTCAAAAGTCACAGCATATCACAAACTCAATCCTCTTCTTTTCCTATCTCATCACTGCATAATTCTCCACAACCTCAAGCTTTACCACCTCAAGTTCAGCCTCAACCACAGCCTAGAAGATCTATTCGAGCTTCTAAGCCTCCATCATATCTACCGAACTATATACGTCTTTCTAAGTCTTAATCTTAGCTTTCTAGTATTGCACATTGGTGTAACTTAGTCAAGTTTTTTTCCTTAACTTTTTTTTAGTAGGAATAGATAACTCACTTACTTGAACCAACTACATACAAAGAAGTTGCTCCTTGTCCTCATTAGGCATAAACAATCCAAGCTAAAGTTGATGCTTTACAGGCCAATAATACTTAGATTGAGGTTGATCTACCTCCTACAAAAAATGACTATCAGTTCAAAAAGGGTTTATAAAATTAAAATCAAGGCAGAGGGTTCATTATAAAGATACAAAGCAAGGTTAGTTATAGAAGCAACACTCAAAAGGAAGGCATTAACTACACAAAGACTTTCTCTCACGTAGTCAAAATGACTAATATCAGAATGGTTATAACTCTATCATCTGCAAGAAAGTGGTTTCTTTATCAACTAGATGTTAATAATGCTTTCTTGCATGGAGATTTGCACGAAAAAGTTTATATGAAGATGCCTAAAGCACAAGTCCTTGCATGTTCTCAAACAAGCATCTAGACAAGGACACTGTAAACTTGCTTATTTTCTTAATGAACAAGGCTATACATAGTGCAAGAATGATTGTAGGCCCTTCATTAAAGCTTAAATTAGCATCTTACAATAGTAGCAATTTATGTTGATGATATTCTTTTGATAGGTTTCAACCCAACAAAGATCCAAGATCTTAAAAACGTCTTCATAGGACGTTTGGGATAAAGAACTTGGGATTACTACATTATTTTTTGGGTTTCGAAGTATCTCACCATCATGATGGTGTAAGTCTTACTCATAGGAAATTCACTTACGAATATTTGCAAGAATCTGGCCATATGAATACCAAACCTACTACTGCACCTCTTGCTGTCAATTACAAACTTATAGCTGATGTTGGTGCTCCCCTAGAAGACCCCACTATTTATAGAACATACATTGGCAAACTAAACTTTCTATCCAATGCAAGACTAGACATTTCCTTTGTTGTATAGACTCTGAGCCAATTTATGCAACATCTTACCTCATTTCATATGATAGTTGTGGGTCATTTGCTAAGATACATTTCAGGTACTTTAGGGCAAGGTATTCTACTGAGAGGTTCTAACTCTCTTCAGCTAACTGCCTTCTCTGATTCAGATTAGACATCTTGTTTAATGAGTAGAAGATTAGTGACAGGTTATATGATATCCTTTGACAAATCTCCAATTAGTTGGAAATCAAAGAAATAAAGTACGGTGGCTAGATCATCTGCTAAAGCTGAGTATAGAGCAATGACACAAGCTACAGCTAAAATCACTTGGCTAGTTAATCTGCTTCAAGAATTGGGTGTGCCTAATCTCAAACTTGTTAATTTGCATTGTGAAAATTAGTCTGTCTTACATATAGGTCACAATCCTGCTTTCCATGAATGAATAGAACATATAGAAATTGATTGCTATTTTATAAGGGATAAAGTCATGGAAGGAATTTAGTTCAGCTATCTTCCTACACAGTCCCAACCAACTAATGTACTTACAAAGGTGTTACCTTCACAATAGCATTGGACATCACTGCACAACCTTAGTATGTTACCTCAACATTCCAAGCTTGAGGTTTTGTGTTGGATACCCTCACAGCAACAATAGAGCTAACAGTGAAGTTAGTTATGCTCAGCTAGCAATTTTTTAAAGTTACGTAGAAAGGAAGTTAGATATTTTTGTACAGTTTGCGTATATATAAAGGAGAACACTCATAGTTGTACAAATTGAATATTCTCTCATTTTCTTGTGCTTTTGCTAATGCATTCAAATGGTGATTGAAGGTCAAGAACAAACTCCGTTTCAGATTCACAGAATTTAACAATACTCCACAAATTCATGACATGCTAAACAATACAAAAAAAAATTCAATTATATATGGTCAAACGGATATTTGACAAATAATCTTTAGTTGTTAATTTCTATATTAACTATTTGAATGACTCGTTTACTCTAGTTCTTCCAACAACCCCCCAAAAAAAAAAAAATCTTGCCAAATTAGTTGTTTGTAAGAAAGTTATGCAACAAAATAAAAGCTAATTCCAAAAATCTCATAATTGGAGGGTTTTTTTTTTTTTTTCAAATTAGCTATTTGGATACAAAAACCTATTCCAAAACACTAGTTATTAAACACCCATATTAGTTTTTTTATTAGATTAATTTGTTAATTTTGATCTAAACAGTTGATTTTGACCAAAAAGCTTACAAAAAAATATTAACCAAGCGACCCAAAATAGTTCTTAAGTAAGATATGGCAGCTGTTTTGAGAAATTTAACTGGGCCGTGAATATAAGTGCCATATGAGCATGAACAACATATTGGGGATTTTACCCTTGCGATGCAAGATTTTATGTCAAAAATAAAAGTCAATTGTGTTGACATTACTATTGAAATTATGTTTGCAAGTTGTATTATTGATATGACGCATATTAAAAACATTATAATTTCTCTTTCAATCAACTACGGTAATATGAATTTTTTCCCCCCTTATTAGTATATGAGATGTAGTCATCTTTGAACGTTATACATAAGAGAGTTATACTTTGTAAGACAATTAAATTCCTACAATAGTCAATTTGAACACCCTACCTGCTAAAAACATTTATCAGGTAAAATTTTACATTTTCCCCTACAAGTCTCTACTAACTATTATGTTGATCATTTAAAATGCCACTTTTGTATTACATGTAGTTATTATGTAGTTATGCCTCCGTCTTCTAACTATAATTAGCTAGTATTTCATTAAATAATTTCTATCCTACTTTGCAGGATGATTCTATATATATGGCTTCCTATGTGACAATTCATGTGTCATCAACTTATTGCCTCTACCCAACTTTTAATATTAACAATATGATATGACATACTATGTCATGTAAGTTCAGATAGTAAAATGCGATTCTGCAACAATGCATTACAGAATTGTAAACCATAATTAATTTACCACGATAGCTCAATCACACTAGTTAAATCCCCTAAAGGCAGGATGAGTAGGGTGATTGCAAATATGAAGCTACATTACTAAAAAATGTAGTTTTTGTAACAACAAATTTTGCCACAATATATTGAAATTTTGCTACAAAACAGTTTTCATGGCAAGTTGAAAAATTGACAACATATAGTCCGTTACAAAAATTTTTTTTTGAAAAATTGAAAAAAATTGCTACAATTTTTACAACTATTCTGGCAAATATTTGTTTCCACAAGTACTAATTTGCCGCAATACCCAAATTTGTAGCAAACACGCCTCGCCACAAAAACACCAATTGCTATAGAAAAGGAGATTTTATTTGCCACAAACTATATTTCAGTAATAATTTAAATGCATTTTGTGGCAAGTCACATTTGCCACAAACACTAATGAAATTATTATTATTATTATTATTATTATTATTATTATTATTATTATTGAATATCTACAATAATATTATAAATATTTGTAATTGATGACTATTTAAAAAAAAAAAATCAAATCGACACATTGAATAAGTGCAAAACCAAATCTACTAGAAAGGAAATTGCATTTATATATACCACCATATGAGCTTAATTAACATACCAATTAATCGAATGCCGACAATGATAACTGCTAGCTCTTATTCTAAGGTTTCAAAAAAATTCAAATAATCCTGTACAGTACCCAAATATAGGGCTAATAAAAATCTGTCTGATCCGATTACTCGAATTCATCTGACCCGGAAAAAATTGGGTATCGTCAAAAAATTTATGTCCGAATTTAAAATTCGGCAATTGGTCATGTCCGAATTTAAATCCAAGTCGGATTTGGGTTTGGGCATTCGGGTTCGGGTTGTCTGGATTTTTAAATCATTTCGGGATCGTACAAATTAGAACAATAGGACAACAGAGTCCGGACACCGAATAACTACGTTTATGTATAATTTTAGTCCGAATTCTCCAAATAATTTTATAAAATAACTTCGGATAACCGGGCTTGGACATTGAAAAATCGGGTTCGGGTTCGGGTTCGATCACACAAAATTTCTATCAGAATGTCCTAAAATCACATCACAAATTCGGACATTTGGACAACCGGGTTCGGACATCGGACACTCGGGTCCGAATCCGGGTCTGGCCAGAATGTCTGATTTGTCCAAACCCGAATCAACCTAGATCCGAATTTTTGCCAGCCCTACTCAAATAGGAGAAAGTACGTTGGTTTTCACAGAAAAAAAGAGTAAAATGGGGCCTCCATTATCAAGATTGTGCCATCTTTGCTTCAAGTTGTCAATAACTATCCGCCGTAAATTGGATATTTATAATGCAAACAGAAGAATTAATGAGCATCCATCCTTGCGCATTTCATGTGAATTAGAAAGTAAAAAAATTGCAAATGGGCAACCACATTTGACAACTAAAAACTTGATATAGAAATGAGACAAGACAAAAAAGAAAAAGAGACGTGCAACATATCCGACTTGCATATGATTACGTGCAGAGCTTCAAACATTGACTAGTATGTGATCTTTAGGAATAGAAAAATGTCATGGCTAAAACTATCCAACAACACCAAGATTGACTTGCAAACTCCCAGCTGAAGATAGAAAAGAATGCAGCATTCACCCCTCCCTTTGACTTGAAAAAAAAACCAGCGTAGAATAATACAGAGTCATTAAACTAGAGGCAAGCTATCCATGTCACAGCAACAGGAACGCATGACAACAACCATACAAACAAACATTAGACGCCGTATATATGGTCTAACATTTAAAAGAATCAACATACCAAGACTTTCGAAACTACGGTTAGCTATCTTGGTTTGACACCTTGCTCAAATAATCCTACTATATATCCTACAGCATAGCTCAGAACCCTCGCCAGTTACCTCTTGAATAGGCATAACGGCACCAGTCTGTCAAAGAAGAAACAATGATGTTCACAAGGTCATCAATATTTTAGGAGAAAGACAAACGTGAGAATCCCATAGATTTTGGGCAGACACATTCTGATAATGAAATTATTAGTACACAAAACCTATCAAGAACTGTATACAGTTGTCATACTTAATCTCATCATCTGTTTAGTTGTCATATTAATGTGGGATGCTCTAAAAGCAATGCCTACACTGGAAAAATTCACACAAGAAATTTCAATCATTCAATATTTCAATTCAATTCCAGTCTACCTCCCTCAAACGCACTCGGGAGTTTAAATAGAAAATACAGTACAAACGATAAGGGAACTAAATGATAATGTAATAAAAAAGATGTTATTTGCTAGCCAAATGATAAAAGAGATAACTAAAAGATACCGTCTTCCTAAATAAAAATTCCTAAATTTCTAAATTTTCTAATTCTCTAGAGTATGTCTTCCCATGATATTTGTTTACATCATAGACCCCCACCAGAAAAGAACTCGACTCCACCAAGTTGTCTTGAAGGTACCACTCCAGGGTTCAATTCACGCAACTCATCTTATGTAATCCAAGTGGCATATGATTGTGGGCAGCTATGTACCAAGATGTGACATAATCCACCACGAGAAGATGACACAAACTCATCATCCAGCACAACCGCAATGTCAGAATGTGACTACAAGAAAGAGGGAAGCTTAGGGCCCTAGGTACCTGCAGAAGAACCAAACGGAAGACTAGGAGGCTCAAAAGTACATTAGGGAAGGTTGAGATCTTCTACATTGAAAATAGGACCAATATCTAAGTTGTCAGGCAAATCAAGCATATAAGGGCATTTCCAACCTGAGTTTCAAAACCGAAACCCAAGCCTACCACATCAACAGGAGTTCCACAATTCTAAACTTGCATTCCATTCAATTTCCCAGCCAATGGAACTCATTCCAGTACAGTTAAATTAAATATTTTTCATGAAACCCACAATTAAACAATTTTATCACTTATATTATTAATTTTGTGTTTGTATTTTACATTTTGTAACTTGTTTGAATGTTTTTTAATTTTCGGAATAGCGAAATAAATTTTTTTGATTGTAAAAATGGCTAATTTTATTTAAATTTCTGAAAAATAGATAACTTAATTTGTATTGCTTAACGAGCAAAAGAAGATAGAATAGAAAGTACAATTCAATTACCAAAAACAAATACAATATGAAGGATCGATATTAAAAAAAATATATAATACAAAGATTCAACAATTCTTAAAAAAATTACAACACAAACATTCAACTATTTGAAAAAATACAATGCAAAGGATAGACAAATAACACATAATAACTACATTTGACATCTTTGTCACGTCGTATGTCGATTCCATAGTTGTTCAACCAAGTCTGATTGGAGAAGTACATGCAACTCTGGGTCATGAACCTATATTACTCTACGAAGGTAGGCTGCATAGCATGGAATGATGGTCCCATTTAGAGCTGGGTAATAGATCGTGTCGGGTCGGGTTCGTGTTCGTGCCGAACTTAAACGGGTTGAGAATTTCTCAACCTGAACCTAACCCTTTCATTAAACGAGTTGAAAAATCTTAATCTGTACCCATTTAATTTTTAAACAAGTTGACCCGCTTAACCCATTTAAGATAAACAGGTCAAGTTCAGTCGTTTAATTGACTATTTATGCATTTAATATTTTCAACTAATACGCAATTGCAGTGTTAAAAATTAAGTTTATATATCACATTAAATAAATACTGTTTGAAATTCCCTAGATTCGTCATAATTCACAATTTTAAAAAATTTTTATATTCTTGATTATCTAATAAAAAGTAAATGAATAAATAAAAAATGAAAAAATGAGTTGACTTATTTAACTCATTTAATTAAACGGGTTAAATAGATATTTTTTCGTGTTGAGAATCTCGACCTGAATCTAACCCATTTAATTAAACAGATTGAACATGTCAACCTATTTAATCAAACGGGTCAAAGATTTATACCCAAACTCACTTCATTTCGTGTCTATTTCGCGTCGGTAATCGTGTCGGGTTAATTTTTCCCAGCTCTAGTCCCATCGGACATTAGGTTGTGGGGTGTTGTCCTCCACATCTTCATATTCAAAAGCAAGGTCATGTGAATCATTCTCATCCTCGATGGTCATGTTTTGGAGTATGGCACATGCCTTCATCATCACACCCAATTCAGCCTTATCCATGGTTCGAGCAGGGCCACAGATGATGGCGAAGCGAGCTTATCTCAAATGCTCTCTCCACATCCTTTTTAACAGACTCTTGACGCTCAGCGAATAATTTTGCTTTGGCTTACAGAGGAAGGGGGTAGTCTTCAAGATGGTGGCCCATCTTGGATAAATACCGCCGGACAAAAAGTATCCAATATTGTATTTGCAACCATTGACGATATATTCGGATTTTGGAGTCTGACCCTTATACATCTCTTGGAAAACTCGGATTGGTGAAGGACGTTTAAATCATTGAGGCTTCCCGGGTACCCAAAGAATGCATGCCATATTTGAAGGTCATAGGAAGCAATTGCTTCAAGAATCAAAGTGGGGAATTTATATATCCCTTTTACAGACACTCCTTTCCAATCTGATGGACAGTTGTTCTATTCCCAGTGCATACAGTCAATGCTTCCTAACATACCCGGAAAGTACGGCCTTCTGCCACTTGTAATAAATGGTCACCATCAGCTTGGGTTGGTCTTCATAAATACTCTTCCCCAAACACTTGGATGACACGGCGGCAAAATTTTTCATATACTTCTGATAAGTGTTTAAAGTATATATCATTTTAGGGTCATTTTGCTGCTTTTTTAGGAGAATTGTGTACTTTATGCTGTAATTTATACTTCTATTCTTGTTTTATGCTTGGGTACAGTTATTTGATGATATTTACAGGATTTTAGATTGACCCAGGATTTGACCCCCATTTTGAGTACTCATTGACCTGCTACGGACGTACCCCACGCCCTAAGCCCGCGGAGAAAGAGAAGAGCAGAAGAATTCGATTCTAGCCAAGATCACGGTCCAACTGTGGTGGCTACCACGGACCATGGTGGTTGTGAAATTGTGGCCTCATCATCGCCCTTCGGCTGTGTGGCTGAGAAAGCTGGAGTATTGGCTTAAAAGGATGTCCCTCGGAAGCAGTGAAAGAAACTCCGTCATCTTATATAGACACTCCCTTTCCCAAATTTTATTTCTTTATAGTTAAGATTTTAGTTTGATTTTGTGTGCAAGTGAGAATCTTGAGCATGGAACTCGATTTTGTTGGCGGTTTGAAGACTTTGTTGGAGGTTATCATTGCCAAGCTTTCCCCCCTCAGATCTCGCTGAATCATTTGGTTATGTGTTTAATTTTTAATCATGAGCGAGTAGTTTATCTTGTCTAGGGATTTCTTTGTTAATGGAAGTGTAGTTGGATCATTTTAATTCAACAGAATTGTGCTTTCTTCTCATGTTGGTTTGATTTTGTTTTATCAAGTAATTATCATATTGTGAGTGGACTTGGCCAAATTTGCTTGCACCCTTAAGGCAGTTGAGTGAAGAACTGAAAGGTAAAATTCGATTATTAGACCGCTTGATAGGACCTAACATAGCAATGACTTGAAAGAGTAATTTGCATGTTGGGAGGATAAATGAGTAATCAACAATACTGAACCTAGACTAGGACACATTAGTTTGAAAGAAAAACTTTGGTTTAGTTTAGAGAATTTGGTCTATTTCAAAAGAATAGACGAAATTCTGAATCGATTGCACTTCTTCAAAATTATCTAATTTGGAGAAATGCACATGTTGAATCATATGATCCGACACCTTTCTTATCTAAATAAATCCCTATATGTTTTTCCTTAATTGAACTTAGAAATTGTAAAATTGCCAAATCAAAATCCTCGATTAAGTAATTGCTTAGCATTTTCTAATAGAAAGAACTTGGTAATTTTACTTTTGGTCTCTATGGACAATACTTTCTTTTTAAGTACAACACCCGTGCACTTGCGGTAGTTTCAAGTTTTTGACACCGTTGTTAGGGACCAAATTGCTAAATATCGAGTCGATCTTGTGAGAGTGACTAAGTATCTTTCTTTCATTTTTTTTCTTTCCACTTTTGATTGCTTTGGTAGTGTTGGTGATTTAGCTTGCAGGACCTTTTATGTGAAGTCCATTCGTTTACGAATGCGATCCTAAAATTGAGAGGTTTTTTCATCAAAAGAGAAAGAAGCAAAGGGTAGAAAGACAAAGGCACAAGGCTCGAGAAACTTCGCCAAAGATGGAACCATCAAGAAGGGAACCTGAAAGAAGGGCACTCCTAAATTTCATCACTCCGGTTGCCCAAGGTATCACTTCTAACATAGCTAGACCCACGTTGGAGGTGAATAGCTTTGAGTTTGGAGGATCACCAATGGAGGACCCCAATCTTTACCTCTCAATCTCTTTGGAGGTGTGCAACACATTAAAGTTAAACGGGGTCTCCACCGATGCAATTCGCCTTCACCTATTCCCGTTTTCCCTCAAGGATAAGGTGCGTGCTTGGCTACATTCATTGTCACTGGATTCCATCACCACTTGGGACGAGCTAACTAAAGCCTTTCTTGGCAAATTCTTCCCACCATCAAAGACAGCAAGTCTAAGGAATCAAATCAATACCTTCACTCAAAGGGAAGATGAATTGCTCTATGAAGCTCGGGAGTGGTTCAAGGACTTGCTAAGTTTATGCCCTCACCATGGACTCTAAAGGTGAATGATCATCCGAACCTTTTACAATGGAGTTACTCAAGCGGTGCGGTCCACCATAGATGCGGCCGCGGGAGGCACTTTGATGAACAAGATGGAGGATGAAGTCTTCAATTTGATAGAGGAGATGGCACTAAATAATTTCTAATGGTCCACCGAACGAGGCCAACCCAAGCGGGTTGGAGGTAAGCTTGAAGTTGAAGCACTTAATTCGCTTTCTGCTAAACTTAATGCTATAACTCAAAGTTTGGACCGTATGAATATGAATGCCATGAATTCTAGTGCCCCTCCCCCGTATGAAATTTGTGGTTCTATTGAATATGTGACTTTGAATTGTCAGTAGGGAGTCTTTTTTCCCAAGACTCTAGTGAAGTCAATTATGTCCAAAGCTTCAAGTTGAGACCGACCAATGACCCTCACTCCAGTGCGTACAATCCGGGTTGGAGGAACCATCTGAATTTCTCATATAGGTCTAATCCAAACCCTACGAATAGGCCTCCAATAAATGCTAGGTCACCCTTCGGTTTTCAAAGACCGCCTTTCCCTCTACAAGCTCCCCAAAAGTCCAATTTAGAGGCCATGATAGAGAGCATGCTTTCGGCTCAAGAAAAGCAAGATGAGTATATAAAACAATTAGCTTCTAAGGTTGATATGCTTACAACTCACAATAAGATGTTGGAAGCTCAAATTTCCTAACAAGCAAGCTCTTGATCTACACTTCCGGGTAGACTCCCGAGTAAACTATAATCTAACCCCCATAAGCATTGTAATTGTGTTACCCTAAAGAAAGGGGTAGAGGACCCTATTGACCTCGAGGATACACCATTTGAAGAGGGTAAAGAAATAATCATGGTTGAGAGTAAGGAGAGAAATGATGGCGGCAAGGCCATGACATTCATAAAGAATGCGACCTAAGCTTCCGGACCCAGGTAGTTTTTCTATCCCCTATGTTGTGGGAAAGGTGAAAATTGAGAGAGCCATATGCGGCCTAGGTGTAAGTGTCAGTTTAATGCCATACTTTTTATTTCATAGGCCTCACTTAGGACCATTACAACCCGCATCCTTTTCACTACAGCTAGCAGACGATTCTAAAATGCAACCTTTAGGTAAATTAGTGGATGTGCCAGTCAAAATAGGAGATATTTGGGTAATGAAAGACTTTATCATTGCTAATATAACTGAGACCGATGATGCCCAAATTATTCTAGGTAGGCCCTTTATGGCTACAGCATGCTACCATATTGATGTAAAAAGGGGGCGGATAACATTTGAAGTACAAGGGTGTTATGCTATGTCCTGCCATGTGGAGGAGAAAGTGGTTTCTCCTAATTCGTCCCTATTAGATGCATTTCCCCTTTCTCCCGAGATTGACACAGAGGACGTTTTGAATTGTCAAGATCCTCCTAATTTTGATTGGATTTCCGCTATGGATTTCGACCAAGAGTATGTTAAGGTGGAGTTTGTTGCTTCTATGCCGTCTACCATAGCTGAGGTTGATGCCCATACTTCTAATGAGTCTACTATGAGTGATTATTATAAGTTTGCTCAAGCAATTCTCTCTTTGCCCTATATGCAAGGACTTGGTGCAGACTTTGATTTGGAGGTTGAACAAGGTGATAGTGACCAGTTTGATGGACCACGTACTCAGTTTGTCTTGTATGCTGACAGTACGCTATGGCGTCAATTGATGATAATGAAGGACCTCCAACCTGAGCTTTTGAGGTGGTACCTTTGTTTGAAGAAGTTTATTTTTGTGGTTCATGACAAAAATGACGTCCATACACTCACCGAACCAGACCGAACGTAGAAGCATGATCAAGCTCTTGACCTCGAAAGAGTGCTTCTTGGGAGGCAACCCAAGCTGCTTTTATAGCTTTGATGTTTATTTCTTGGTAGTTTTTCAAAGTAAGAGAAAAATAGAGAGGAGAGAAGAAGAACACAAAAGAAACGAAAAAAACAAAAAAAAGGGAAAAGAAGAAGGGAACACAAGAAAAAAGAGGAAAGAAGGGGAAAAAAAAGAAGAGAAAAAAAAATTGTTGGGTACCATGAACTGCAGCACTTCAATACGGCTTGTAGGGTGCCTAATTAGCAAAACAAAAAAATTGGTGTCTAACAGACATCACGGTCGGGCCGTGGTGACCCCCACAGTCCGTGGTGAGCTGCTATAGGCCGCGATCAAGGGTTTTGACCGCGGTAACCGTATTGACATTCCCCCATCTGCTTCTTCTTCTTTGACACGCTCTCTCTCTCGACCTCCCTATTTTCTCTCTAAACCAACCATTGCTACACCTTTATTTCTCCTTCATTTTTTCTCATTTTGACTCCATTTTCACTCAAAATCTTCCCTTTTCACTTAATCTTTCTCTTTCTCCCACACATTTCACCTCCTTCTACCATTCCTTCTTCAACTTCATGTCACCTTCATCCATCCTCCATAACCACCTATTTCCCTCTCTAATTCTTCTTCTTTTTCGCTTAACTTCTTTATTTTTCTTTCTTACATTTGATTTTTTAGGGTTTTTTTTCAATTTTTCTTCCATTTTGCAACCATGACACCCACTAAGAAACAAAGGAGTATCAAGGAGGTAGGACCATCTAGCCTAGCACCATCTCGGCCTTAATGGACCTCCCGAACTTCCACCAACACACGAGCTCAAGGTAACATTCCTCATCCTCTTGGTTCAACAGGCCCCGATCATGTTGCTAGATATGCTTGCTTGAATGAACGCATGGTTGTGGTAACTGGTTACTATGATGAGAGATTATTAGGTTGTTTACGATTGTTAAATGATATGCGGTGGTTGTTTGCACGGGGGATATGGGACATTTCATTGATGTTAAGGAGCATACATATCGGGAACTCCTTAGAATTCCTAAGTACTCTACATGTTGAGGTCACTAAGGACCTTAATGTCATGCGGGGTATATTTCCTTTTATTTGCATGGGTAATTTTATGAGCGGAACTTAGGTACCTTCAATAGCATCTTTAGTTTCCATCTAGCATAGATTTACCAAACCATCAAGTCCCCTAAGAATTCAACCCGAATGCATTTTGGGGCGAGCTTTCAGGGAGTGTTAGGTATAGTACTAGTTCTTCCAAATGCACCCACATTTAGAACCCTTGCATTTGTGTAGCTTAGCGCATCCTTGCCTGTTGTTTCTTTGCTCGGGATGATAGTTTGGATGTCTCGGGATTGTTTGAGCTATATTTTCTATCTTGTATGCTTGATGGTGCTTAACTTGATCCTGGGGCATTCCAAGCCAGACAGTTGTATAGTGCCGCTGTTAGCACTAAGGGTAGGATAGTCATTGATGGTATCATCACTACCATTGCTAGATTTTTAGGTATTGAACCCAACCCTGAGGATCGAGTATCTAGGTACAAGTGGCTTGATCAAGCCACTTTTGAGCTAATGAACTTTTGTAAGGTAGAGGCTGGACATTTATGCTGGATTTATCCCAGGGATCAGCTTCTACCGCTTCCCAATGTTGATCTAACCACTTTACTTCACCAAGCTAACCTTTATTGGGTACCTAGCGATGCCGGGGTTGTTCAACCTGCACCTCCTCCACCCCCATTTACTAGTCAAGCCGGACCTAGTTCTTCTTTCCAACCATCCCACACTGACTATGCCGACCTCCAAGCCACCCTTAAGTCCATCTAGGAGGAGTAAGTAACCCTTCGAGCCTATGTTGCTTCTGAAAAACACCGCTCTTTGTGACTTATCGAAGAGCGCCATGATGAGCACAGTGGGATGCTTGCTACCCAGACCCAATACTTTCAGGATTATAAGGTTTGTTTAGAGACCTGGTGAGATTGACATATCTCCTATGATCAACCACCCCACCCTCCTTCCTTTCCTCCTTTCTGATTGCTTCTTGCTACTCCCGCTTCCCCTTCTCTAATTTGTGCACACATTGAGGACAATATTTTGTTCAAGCGTGCGGGAGTTAGCCCGTATTTGATGGCGTTTGATGCTGATTTGGTTTGATGTGTGCTTGTATATGTATTGTATATATTATTGATGATTGCAATTGAGTTACACTGTAGGTTTTAATCTTATGTGGTTAGAAGCATGTTAAAAGTACATTTAGGTTTCTTTGCATTAAAGGTTTTTATAGTTTCTTTTCATAGTTTTTGCATTTTTTCTTGGTATTGTTATTAGGAGCATGCATTTTATCAAGTAAAAAAAACAAAATGCAAAATGACAAAAAAAAGAAAACAAATCCTCCGATGTTGGTCTTTGTAGACTAGATAGACTTCTTTGGCGATCCTTTGATTTGCCCAATTGTGCATAAAAATGTTTGAGACTGATTTTCGAAAATGAGTTTTATATCTTGACCATATGTTGGGTGCGAGTTGATTGCCCCATGACTCTTTACATGATTTTTGGCATGCATTTACTAATAAACTAATTATGACCTTAGTAGATGTCCTGTGAGGCTTTGAGCTTTTAAAGACTAATTTATCAATTTAATCCCTTATCAATTTGTGATCGACTCATCCTTGACATTATTTCTCTAGAATTTGGTTTGATTCTCATTCAAGATTACATTTCTCATTTCCATTTAGGTAATATGACCGAGGCATTCTTTGATTTGTTAGCCCAAAAGACCAAATAGCCACCTTTGCTATGCATTATATCCCTTGCTAGCCCTTTGAGCTTATATCCATTTTCATTAATTTGAACCTCCTACTATAGCCTATGGCCAAGCAATTATCGAACCCTTGAGCCAAGACTAGAGGAGCGTTTCATCCTTGTGCATCAAGTTTAATTGGGAACTAGTGCAGTGTATTGAGATCTTTTTGGTGGATTTGGTTGTTTGGTGAAGGGATTTATGTTCTTGTTTTCTATAAGAAGTCCCTTGTCTTATTGCGTAAATATTATAAAAGAGTTGAAATTAAAAGTTTGATATGGATTTCCCTTGGCTAATTCTTTTTTAAAAAAATAAAAAGAAAAAAAAAGGAATGATAAAAAGAGCGTTAGCCTTGTTTAGATTGTAAAAAGTATTTACGGCTTTCAACTCTTTATCTCTTCAAATGGGGATGTATTTTGTAGATGAATTGTATTGGTCTAAGGAGAATGTTGTATGAGCGCATTGGAAATGTTTAGCTCTTAGTCTATGGCTTCTAACTCTACATCTCCAAAACATTCGTTCCCCTCTTATGTTTACCCATGGCCCTGTTACAACCTTATAAAAGTCCTCATAATTGTCTAATGTGTATTGCATTCTAGTGACAGCGAATTGGAGATTCTTATCAAGCTTATGGTAGATTTGAGTCTATGGAATGAGAATTGAGGGAACCTTTTTACATTTTCAAATGCATGTGTGATGAGTGCCACGTGACTATAGTGAGGTTTTACCGGCATTACTAGCTCCATTTGTTTCAGATGTTAATCTGATTGTATTTCATGATTTGGGGGATTAATTCAAATTTGACATTATGATATATCAATAGTGTCGAAAACTTCATTTTCTGGTCTGTTTGTTAAATGATTTTTGCACCTCTTGGGCTAACTTTGGATCGGCTTTACCATTAGGATGCCACCAATGTCTATCTGGAGGAGGTTTTGAATACTTTTTGGTCTTAGCGTTGCTTAGAGACAAGCAGCAGTTCAGCATGAGGGAGTTTCATAAGTGCTTAATGTGTATATCATTTAAGGGTCATTTTGCTGCATTTTTCGGAGAATTGTGTGCTTTATGCTATAATTTATACTCCTATTCTCGTTTTATGCTTGTGTATGATTGTTTGATGATATTTACAGGATTTTAGATCGTTTGACCCAGCATTTGACCCCCATTTTGAGTACTTTTTGACTATTACGAAGATACCTCAAGCCCTATGCTTATGAAGAAAGAGAAGAGTAGAAGAATTCGATTCCAGCCAAGACCACAGTCTAACCATGGTTGCTGCCATAGACCGTGGTGCATCTGTAACTGTGGCCTCTTCGTCTCCCTTCGGCTGTGTGGCTAAGAAAGCTGGAGTATTGGCTTAAAAAGATGTCCCTTGGTAGCAGTGAAGGAAACCCCATCATCTTATAGAGACAATCCCTTTCCCAAATTTTAGTTTTTTGCAGTTAATATTTTAGTTTGATTTTGTGTGCAAGTGAGAATCTTGAGCATAGAACTCGGTTTTGTTAGCGGCTTGAAGACTTTGTTGGAGGCTATCATTGCCAAGCTTTTCCCTCTCAGATCTCGCTAAATCATTTGGTTAGTTGTTTAAGTTTTAATCATGAGTGAGTAGTTTATCTTGTCTAGGGATTTGTTTGTTAATGGAAGTGTAGTTGGATCATTTTAACTCAATAGAATTGTGCATTCTTTTCATGTTGGTTTGATTTCATTTTATCAAGTAATTATCATGTTATGAGTGGACTTGGCCAAATTTGCTGGCATCCTTAATAATCGAGTGTAGAACTGAAAGATGAAATTCGATTGTTAGACCGCTTATTAGGACCTAACATAGCAATGACTTGAAAGAGAAATTTGTATGTTGGGAGGATGAATGAGTAGTCAAAAATACTGAACTTAGACTAAGGCAAATTAGTTTGAAAGAATAACTTTGGTTTAGTTTAGGCAATTTGGTTGATTTCGAAAGAATAGACTAAATTCTAAATCGATTATAATTCCTTGAACTTATCTAATTTCGAGAAATGCACATGTTAAATTGTATGATCGATCACCTTAACTAAATAAATCCCTAGACGTTTTTCCTTACTTGAATTTAGAAATTATTAAATTGCCAAATCAAAATCCTCGATTAAGTAATTGCTTAGCATTTTCTAAAAGATACGACTTGGTAATTTTGCTTTTGGTCTCTGTGGATGATATTTTCTTTTTAACTACAACACCCGTGCACTTGCGGTTGTGTCAACTCCATAGCTGTGCTTTCGCCAATCTTTAATTACTCATCGAAATGATCTGCCGATATACCATAAGCCAACATTCGCATGGCTGCAGTGAACTTGGTGACTGGCGACAACCCATGCCTAACAAGACCATCGTACCTCAATTGAAAGCACTCAAAACGAATCCTGAGGGCATCAACTATGCGAAGGAACAAGTGTTTTCGCTTTCAAAATCTACGTCGAAAATGGGTTTCGTTGTCGACTGTATCTTCGGTGAAGTAGTCTTTGTAGAGACAATCATGTGCTTCTTGTCGATCTCTCTTTATAAATCTTTTCTTCTTTCTTGGTCTTCGTGACGATGGTGAAGCTTTATTCTATTTTCTAATTTGTCTAATCTTCATAGCTAACTCTAACATCTTCGAGCCAGTTTCATTATTGACAATATTTTTCAATATCGGTGAATCGTCACTAGATTCTTCTAGGATGAAGGTCAAACCATCTGTTGAGGATGATGAAATATATGAGGTTGATGACTTACTCATTGTGGAGTGCCTGTACATATAAAAATAAAGTTATAAATGTAAGTCAAATATAGAATTACACATATTGGGAAATGAACCATTTAACATAAAAAATTAAAATTTCGAAATAACTATTTGGGAATTTACACATCAATGCAACAACTTAGAAATAAATATTTCATTGTAGAAATAAAAGGGTTTCGAATACAACTAACATTTCAAAAAAACACAACTGAAAATGCCATGAATGTATCATAGCAACCACTTCGTTAAACTACAATGTAAGTTTCAATCTAAAGAAGTGTCAAAATTAGCAGATGACGAATTTTGGCAATAGTGACTCCTAATTTCTTCTTGAATTGGGCCGTATCAAGCTTGATCTTTAGGACACATCTCAACAATGTTCATCTCAACATTTTGTCCTCGTACTTCATCTCTTTAAACTACTACTCCCTTTCTTCGAAGGATTGATGTCGATCTCTTAACTCAACGACTTTGATTGCTGCATCTGCCTTTTTCTCTTGCGCTAGGACATATCATTCAAACATGGTGCTATTTTTCACATTTGTTGCCCCTAAAATTGACATCTCTTTGGTTAGTAGATCTAACCCTGGCAAGAGTTGGTCCTTTGGCTTTCTCTTGGCAGCTTTTCTTCCAATGGGTTGGATAAGCCTACCAACTTCTTTAGTTGGTGTATTTTTAGTGGCAAGAGTTACAGGGGTGGTGGGGGTGGCAGGGTTGCTAAGGGTGTCACTCTCAGAGTACACCCCCACCTCATTTACTCTTAACCGTTTGAAAGGTGCTTCTACAGATTGAGTGCAGAAGGTCTCCCATTTAGGTTAATCCTTTAGTAACACCCAATAATGCATGAGGTCAAAGGTTTTTCCCACCATTGCAGCATAAAGATCTTAGGCCTTTTATACAATGTTGTCCTTATTTGCTCCACCTGGGTTTGCCCGGTATGCCTGAGCCACACAAGCACACTATTTGGACACTAATGGAGTGGCTCGATTCCAACAGGCAATGTAAACCTTTCCCATTCCCTTCGTAGCACCATCAGGAGCGTACTAGTTGAAGTGTAGGCCACCTTAGTCCAAAAACTCGCCAACTTCTGATCCATCCCGGTGATGGGATTCGTGCTTACATTAATCCATGATTTCACCAAGCATCGATCATCCTCTAATGTCCACTTAGAGGGCACTACACTACCTTCCTTGTTAGTGGGGTTATAACTAGGGCGAGAACGAGGAACTGATGAGGTCGTATGAGGAGGTTGGGGTGGATAACATGGTGGGGCATTGATCCATAACTGAAACTTTGAGGTGGGGTGTTTTGTGATGGTGGATGATGTTGCCAATTTTGGGGACATTGTGGCAGGCATTGTTGGGAATAATGTGGGGGGTTATACAGTGGTAGGTAATGTTGCCAATTTTGGGGGCACAGGAGAAGGTTTGAACTATTCTCAGTCAATTATGACTTATCCCTGATAAGTGCATGAATGATTGTGTATCATTTGGGTCTATTTTATGTTCAACTATATATAGTAAATAATTTTTCATTCTAACTACTCAATTAAATTTCAACTAATTCAAATTACAAAATTTTCCATTACACATTCAAACCAAGTCAAAAGAATACTAATTTAACATTTAAATTATTTAAAACCAAGCGTGTGAGTTAACATTTAAATATCAAACAAGTTAACATATTGTGATAATAATTGAAACATACTAAGTTAACATTAATCCAACATGTAGGTACAAAAAAAAGTATATCTAAAGATTACAAATATCAAACAAATTACCTAAGAAGGTGAATATATTCTAACAATTTTCAACAAATTATTCATTCCCAACTTCAACTTATATTAAATTAACCATATAAAACAACTAAATATGTGAAACAAAATATTAAATTTCCTAACATGTACAAATTATAAACATATACTACTATCCTCTTTTTAAATTAAACATAACTAAACATAACTAAGATTAACCATATAAAACAACTTAATATGTGAAACAAAATATTAAATTTCCTAACATGTACAAACTTAATTATTTATGAAGTTAGAGATTTATAAATTTCAACTACTCACTTAAACATGTAAACAAATTAGATTATCTATTAGTTATAAAAAAATTATCCTTAGTTTCTCTCTATAAAATATTTTCACAAAATCTTTCTTCCACAAAATGTTTTCACAAAATCTTACTTTGTGGGTCTTTTAGAATCAGCTTCTCTATGGGTAAGGATGTCGGTAGAGGTGAGGTTGTCTACATCTGGATCTCCCCAAATTCCGTGAAAGCGGAACCCACACTTAGAGGTGGTGTTGTTGTTGTTGTTATTGTTGTTGTTATATTAGTTATAAAAATGCAAGCACCACTTTTTCATTCTAACAATTTCACATATTGAAACTAGCTAATTAAATTTAAACTAACCCAAATCTTCATATTAAACTTGTACACAAATTAGATTATCTTCTATAATATATATACATATATATTAAACATATAAACATGTTATTTAACAAATTCATATGTTGAAACTACTCAATTAAATTTTAAATTAAAGATGTTACCAGAATAAATCTAAACAAATTATAAACATATACTACTAGCCTCTTTTTAAATTGAACATAACTAAATATAACTAAGATTAATCATATAAAACAATTAAATATGTGAAACAAAATATTTATTTTCCTAACATGTACAAACTTAATTATTTATGAAGTTAGAGATTTATAAATTTCAACTACTCACTTAAACATGCAAACAAATTAGATTATCTATTAGTTATAAGCATGTAAGTACCACTTTTTCATTCTAGCAATTTCATATATTGAAACTAGCCAATTAAATTTAAACTAGCTCAAATGTTCATATTAAAAATGTACACAAATTAGACTATCTTCTAGAATATATATACATACATATTAAACATATAAACATGATATTTGACAAATTTATATATTGAAACTACTCAATTAAATTTTAAATTAAACATGTTATCAAAACAAATGTAAACAAATTATATACATGTACTACTAGTGTCTTTTAAAATTAAACATAACTAAATATAACTAAGATTCACCAGATCAACCATATAAAACAACTAAATATGTGAAACAAAATATTGAATTTCCTAACATGTGCACACTTATTTATGAAGTTAGAGATTTATAAATTTGAACTACTCACTTAAACATGTAAACAAATTAGATTATCTGTTAGGTATAAACATGTAAGAACCACTTTTTCATTCTAATAAGTTCACGCATTGAAACTAGCCAATTACATTTAAACTAACTCAAATCTTCATATCAAACATGCATACAAATTAGATTATCTTCTAGAACACATATACATATATATTAAACATATAAACATGTTATTTAACAAATTCATATATTGAACTTGCTCAGTTAAATTTTAAATTAAACATGTTATCAAAACATATGTAAACAAATTATAGACATATACTACCACGTCTTTTTAAATTAAACATGTTAATCTATCATAAATGTAAGCAAATTACAAAACATAATTACCAGCTTTCCAAATTAAACATGTAAATTATCCATTAAACATGTATAAAAATCATATTTACCATGACAAATTCAATTTCTAAATTCATAACAAACTAACTTTTTAAAGACCATGACATGTATCAAAATATTCAAAATACAAAAAAAAAAAAAAAACTTACAAAATACTTCACTTCATCGTTGAGTCTTCTCTTCGCACAAAATTTTTCACAAGTCAAAATTTTTTGCCGGTCTTCTGCCGCCAGAAATGGGGTGGCACGGTCGTGCCTCTTGGCACGGGCACCTCGTGCCACCTTGCTTGCCGGGTGTGCTCGTGTTGTGGACAGGGCACGGTCGTGCCTGGTGGCAAGGGTGTACCGTGCCATTTCTCTGACCATAGCCTCCTTTCTACCGATATTAGCGAAACTTCTCATTTTTTCTGACAGGAACTCCTGAAAACATGAAACATCATTATATAAGTGCAATTTACACTGAAGAAGGCTAATTTGACCCTTTCCTCGTTAAGGTCGAATATGAAAACATTGGAAGAATGGGTCAATTAGGAGCCAAAATAAGGTCCAAAAATAGGTTTATCAACTCCCCCATGCTTACTTCTTGCTTGCCCCAAGCAAGACTAGTTCATGAAACATCGACGAGGGAGATAAACCTCTAGCTATGCTCCTCCTTAGGCAATAGATGAACAATCAACAAACCAAGATAAACTATGCATTAAAGGTGGTCAAGTTAAGGTGTGAAACAGTTTTAGCAAAACACGCACACTCCCTTCCATGAAACCCCCTACCCAAATGCAACACATCAAATGCCCTAATGTCGAAGCACAAAATGAGACAAGGCCTTTCTCGATGAGTGGTGAGTAAGCAGGACTAGTAGAACCTCATTTTAGGACAAAGTGGAACACTCCCCTCAATGTGTTTAGAATATGTAATGAGGGTGCGCTCGATACTCTATCCAGTCAAGCAAGTTGCCATAAGTTTGGTACGGTTCTCGATTCTCCACCGCTTGATGTAAAATGTAGTATGCCAATCATGAAGGCTTGTAAAAAGGATGTAATGGGGCCAAGGTGAAAGAGTGAGAAGTGGAATAAATTTGGGAAGAGTGGAGCTAATAGTCAAAGGACTAGGGAACAAAAAACGCTTCCTAACTTATATCAAATCAATGACTTCACACCATATTTAAAATTGGGAAACAAACCCCACAGCAACCACAAGAGGGAATTTAACAACCTCATTGTCATAACCCCATGCCAAACAATTTGTTCACAACTTCTCTATTTCTTTCTTTTCTTTTTTTTAACATTTTTTTTCTCTTTTATTTCTTTTCATTTCTTTGAGAAGCAGAAGCAAGGTACATGTGAACGGCATGGGATCAACAAACTCAAGGCATAATTCCTCCTTAGTAAACCACTAAATAAGCACCCAAGGTGAACCAACCTCTAAAGTGAACCCAACTCAACATGGAAGTGTTTCTTCACTAGACCTTGACAAGGATATAGGAAATATCGATAGGCCAAGTGGGTAGTGTGGAGGGGGCAACAACAAAGACAAGAGGAAAGGCACGATGGGTTAGCAAAGAGGATAGTGCCTATTAATGGGTGGCTTTTCGGCTCATATGGATAATGGAACAAAATTGTCTCAATCATATTAACACATGCATATGCTAAATACGATTTCAAAGAGAATAAGACCAGGTTCTAGAGATGCAATTGCTGGATGAGTGACACATGAAAGGAAGCATGAAACTATATGCAATGAATAGTCATTAGGCTCAAAGTCTCACAGGTAAGTCTACCACAGTCAAACAACTTACTCCAAGGTGTGTCCCACTTATCAAGGTCAATCAAGCTAGATCACATGAATCTCAAGGGCAATATTATATACAACATAGGGAACTATAGGTGGCAATGTCAAACACAATTTATAAAAGTTCTCACCATAACGGGCTACACCTCCACACACAACTCAACCTGATCAATCAATCATCACCCCTTGTGTTCTCTTCATAAGAGGGCTTTTCACAACTCTTATTCAAAAAAATTTTCAAAAGCCATAAATCTGACAAAGAAAGCAATAAAAGATATAAAGGATAGTGAGAAGAAGGATGAGAAGCGGTACCTGGAAAGCTTAGGGACGCCCATCTCGATCACTTCTCCTTTTGAGATGCAAAATCTAACCTGCATGCCCTAAACTATATGCTCTATTAAAGGAAAAATGCAAAACCAACCTAGTAGAACTACATGACCTCCTATCTATATGATGTAAATGCAAGTGATGTCATTCAACCCGTGTCCCAAATCCACACTTTCATCCAGGGAGCTGTAAGCTCACCCCCCATGCTTGAGACTTTCATCATCCTCAATAAAAAAGGCAAAGAGAAAGACCAAGAGGAAGGTGAAACTAATAGCACCAGAGGGAAAAGGGTGGGTTGGCAGAAAAAAAACGACACGCTGTTAGTCTTTTGTTGGTGTTCTTTCTCTTTTTTTTTTTTCCAAAAGCAATGAAATACTTTGGTTGCCTCCCAAGAAGCACTTATTTAAGGTCCTAAGCTCGACCCTTACCTCAGGAGGGAGATGACGGTAGAACGGGGAGGGGTGAGGTGATGGAAATGTGGAATGATGGGGCATCCAACACCCCTCGAGGGCAGAAATTGGTCATCGGTGCTTCCTAAGAAGTGTCATCCTCCCAAGCAGGCCCTCTAAAATAAGGAGTGGTCAATAGAGGGGGAGAGGGTAAGACTGTAGTCCTCATATGGGGTCTTCCATGCCAATCACTCAGCTCAACTCTGGACGTAGTCGGGGGATGGCTGGAAAGAGGAGGAACTGTAGGGGCGGACTAGGCACCGAGGGTAGGAAAAGGTGTGGGCGAAGGCAAACAGAAATCGACCCTTTCCTCACACATCGTGAAAGACATGGTGCCAATCGGTACATCAAACACTACCCTAACAGTCGCAAGGAATGGACTACCTAAGATAAGGGAGACTAGTAAGTCCTTGTCTGTGTCGAGGACGACGAAGTCACACGAGTTGTGGAACCTACCCACATGGACTGGAACATCCTCCAGAATCCCTGCAGGTTACCTGGTGGAACAATCAGCTAGTTTAATAGACATACCAGTGGATTTGAGGGCCAATAGGTGTAGCTTCTGGCAGAGAGAGAAAGAGGCGTGATGCTCACGCTAGCTCCCAGATCACAAAGAGCTCTCTCAATATGCATATCCTCAATGCAGCATGGGATAGAAAAGCTACCAGGATCCTACAACTTGGATGGCGATCGCCTCTGTAAGAGCGCGCTGCAGGATCCGCCAATGGGGGCCACTAAAGCTTCCATAGGTTCTCCCTTCTGGACCAGGAGCTCTCTCAAAAATTTTAGATGGGTAGGGCTTCCTTGAGAGCGTTCAAGAAGGGGTTACTAACACAGGGTATCCGAAAATCGCGCGAATCTAGGTTCAAACTGAGATAGCTTGGTCTATGCGAGCCTCTGAGGGAAAGGCACTGGCGGCAGGTAAGGGCGAGTTGGGAGTGGATGGCTAGCCTCCCCAGTAGAGCTTGATTCTCTTCTCTCTTCTTTCTCCTTATTCCTCTAGAATGAGGAACTGAAACTACTTCCTGGAGGACCATCACAGGACTCGCTTCTAACCCCTCTCCCATCACAGAGATGGCATTGACGTGACCTCGAGGGTTAGTCTCGGGCTGGCTTGGGAGATGCCCCTGAAGTCGGGACAGGTGGCTCACTTGTTAAGCGATCTGAGCGATCTGGGCATCCATCGCCTTCTGATGGGCGGCCATGGCATCGAGCCTGGAGGTTAGTAAATTGATCGATTCACCAAAACTTTCATTAGTCTTGGTTTGAGACACTATAAAGCGCTCCATGAGACTCTCCAGGTAAGACTTGGGTTGAGGAGGTGGAGGGGGTGGGTTGTAGGGAGCTCTGTTGTGAAAACTAGGTGGTTGTGGAGAACTTTAGGGGTGAGGGTTGGGGTTTTTATAAAGGGGGGTTGGGTGACTCTTCCAACCCTAGCCATAGGTGGTGGAGTGGGGGTTATTTTGTGGTGGAGGGTTGAAGTTATGAAAGGCATTTGCATGTTCAATGCTAGAGGGAGCATTGCAACACTCAACGGTGGTATGACCCTGTACACCACAGGTCTTACAATAAACACAGGCCCCCATGGATGGCCCCGCAGAAGTACCTGGGGAGGTAGCCACTCTGTGAAGTCGCTGTGCTACGGTGTCCACCCTGCTGGCCGAGAGCATCATAGCGTTCACCTCATGTCTGCCACCGCCCCTCCTAGGAGTGGCTCTCTTGCTTGACCAATGGTAGTTGTTGGAAGCTACCTCTTCTAACAAGGCCTTTGCTGCGTCAACAGACTTCTCCATAAGAGCACCCCCGCTGCAGCATCTACTGAGATTTTCACTGACCGCTCGAACCCATTATAGAATGTTTAGATTAGGAGCCAGTCAGGAACTCCATGGTGGGGGCATTGCCGCTGGGGGTCTTTAAACCTCTCCCAGGCCTCGTATAAGGACTCCTCATCCTGCTGGGTGACAAATGTGAATTTCGTCCTCAGCTTGGCAGTCTTGCCAGGTGGGAAGTATTCACTAAGGAAGGCCTTTGAGAGAGCCTCCCAGGTGGTGAACGAGTTAGGCTCCTCCTTCTGTAGCCAGTTACTGGCTCTATTCCTTAGTGAAAAAGGGAAAAGCCTCGGTCGAATCGCACTGGTGATCACCCCGTTGAGCATGATGGTGTCACATTTTGCAAAGAATTTGTGAAGGTACACGTTGGGGTTGTCCGAGGGGCATCCGCCAAACTGGTCCCACTCCACGAAGGTGATGAGCGCGGGAGTGAGTTCGAAGTTGTTAGCTTTAACCATCGGGTTCACAATAGATGACATGATAGCCGATGCTTGTGGCAGGGCGTAGTCGCGCAATACCCTCTGATCTTTCCCCGCCATCATTGCTTCTGCTTTCTTCCTCCTTCTAGCTTCTCCGCTATACCGGTGTGCTGCTGCTTCTATCTCCAGATTGAATGGGGCAAGGTCTTGATCCCCTTGACTCCTCCTACGCATACAATTGCAAACACTACCACGGCGCAAACAGTTTCTAGCAAGAATAGGAAGAATTGTAAACTAAACCAGAGAAAAAAAAAGAAAAGCCTAGTCTGGAGCATTCGAATCGGCTATAATATCGGAAGGCGTAAGTTTCCCGACAACAGCGCCAAAAACTTGTTATCTTAAAATGTGTTATCAGAAGCGCATGGTGTAACTGTAGCTAGCAACCGATGAGTACGGGTCGTGTCCACGAGGAACTTATTTCCAACTACTAGAACAGATTTAACTACTCAATCTACACAATCACAATCGTGGATTTGGAATTAAACTAGGAGAACAATAGCAACTAAGAAGGTGAAATGAACAACAGAACAGTAAACATCTAGGTTGGAATTAACAGCACAACTATACCGGCGAATCAATTATTAGCCCCATCTAACAAACCCAAACATGCATTGCGAATGGATAGATTGTCAATCAAGCCCATCTTCTCCTTCTCTCAAGGGTCAAAGGCTAATCGTAGAACTATAGTCGCCTATTCCCATGGGACTAAAAGTCGAAGGATTATAAGGTCTACAATCTCGAATCCCAATTAGAATCTTAATTATTTTCATATTAAAACCCTAATTGTCTGCTAAGTCGCGCTAGATAAAGGGTTTGTCTCTTAACGCTCCCCTGAACCCTAATAAAAGGGATGAATGCTCTTTCGAGCAATTCATTGAGCATGTGGCGTGCATAGTACAAATCACAATTACAAACAAGGGGAAAATAAGGATTGGGGCTAATTCATGATACAACACTGCATAATCGGTGTTAATGCCAACTTAAGTTGGGAAATTTAGCCTAGAATCATAATCGAAATAACAACTATAAAACACAATTCAACACGCATGAAAGCAAACCTTAGAACGATTAAGAACGAAGAATGGGAGAATTGATAGAGAACCTTAAGATTGATAGCGCGAATCAAAAGTGGAGCAAGCTTTAATTCAATAATCGAATCTAAAAGCATGAAAATAATCCCTAAAAACCAAGCCCAACCCTCGCCTAACAAGAGTAGTTAGAGAAAATAAAAGCGAAAAACTCAGCATCCCCAAACAGTCCCCTGCAAGTTGCCATTTATTCTCGGCCGCACAGGGGTGGCACGGCCGTGACTGGTGGCACGACCACCCCGGGCTAGTCTTCTGCCGCCAGAAACGGGGTGGCACGGCCGTGCCTCTCAGCTCGGGCACCCCATGCCACCTTGCTTGCTGGGTGTGCTCATGTTGTGGGCAGGGCACGGTCGTGCCTGTTGGCATGAGTGTACCGTGCCATTTCTCTGACCATACCTCGACCTCCTCTTCGCCTTGAAACACGTCTCCTTACCCTCCTTTCTATCAATATTAGCGAAACTTCTCATTTTTTTGGGCAGGAACTCTTGAAAACATAAAACATCACTATATAAGTGCAATTCACACCGAAGAAGGCTAATTTGACCCTTTCCTCGTTAAGGTCGAATATGAAAACGATGGAAGAATGGGTTAATTAGGAGCCAAAATGAGGTCCAAAAATAGGTTTATCAACTCCTCCATACTGACTTCTTACTTGTCCCCAAGCAAGACTAGTTCATGAAACACGGATGAGGGAGATAAACCTCTAGCTACGCTCCTCCTCATGCAAGAGATGAACAATCAACAAACCAAGATAAACTATGCATTAAAGGTGGCCAAGTCAAGGTGTCAAACAGTTTCAACAAAACACGCACACTCCCTTCCATGAAGCCCCCTACCCAAATGCAACACATTAAATACCCTAAGGTCGAAGCATATAATGAGACAAGACCTTCCTCAATGAGTGATGAGTAAGCAGGACTGGTGGAGCCTCACTTTAGGACAAAGTGGAGCACTCCCCTCAGTGTGTTTAGAATATGTAATAAGGGTGCACTCGATACTCTATCTAGTCAAGCAAGTTGCTATAAGCTTGGTAGAGTTCTCGATTCTCCGCCGCTTGTTGCAAAATGCAGTATGCCAATGATGAGGGCTTATAAAAAGGATGTAATGGTGCCAAGGTGTAAGGGTGAGAAGTGGAATAAATTTGCGAAGAGTGGAGCTAATAGTCAAAAGACTAGGGAGCGAAAAACACTTTCACAACTTATATGAAATCAATGACTTCACACTGCATTTAAAATTGGGAAACAAACCCCATAGCAACCACAAGAGGGAATTTAACAATGTCATTGTCATACCCCTATGCCAAACACTTTATTCACAACTTCTCTATTTCTTTCTTCTCTTTTTTTCAACGTTTTTTTCTTCTCTTTTGTTTCTTTTCTTTTCTTTGAGAAGTAGAAGCAAGGTACATGTAAACGGCATGGGATCCACAAACTCAAGGCATAATTCCTCCTTAGCAAACCACTAAATAAGCACCCAAGTTGAACTAACCTCCAAAGTGATCCCAACTCAACACAGAAGTGTTGCTCTACTAGACCTTGTCAAGGATATAGGAAATATCGATAGGCCAAGTGGATAGTGTGTAGGGTGCAACAACAAAGACAAGGGGAAAGGCACAATGGGTTAGCAAAGAGGATAGTACATATTAATGGGTGGCTTTTTGGCTCACGTGGATAAATGGAACAAAATTGCCTCAATCGTATTAACACATGCATATGTTAAGTGCGATTTTAAAGAGAACACGACCAAGTTCTAGAAATGCAATTCTTGGATGAGTCACACATGAAAGGAAGTATGAGACTATCTGTAATGAATAGTTATTAGGCTCAAAGTCTCACAGGTAAGTCTACCACAGTCAAACAACTTACTCCAAGGTATGTCCCACTTATCAAGGTCAATCAAGCCAAATCATATGAATCTCAAGAGCAATATGTTGTACAATATAGGGCAGGGGAACTACAAGAGGCAATGTCAAACACAATTTATAAAATTTCTCACCATAATGGGCTACACCTCAAGACACAACTCAACCTGATCAATTAATCATCACCCTTTGTGTTTTCTACATAAGAGGGGTGTTCAAAAGCCATAAATTTAACTAAGAAAGCAATAAAAGATATAAAGAATAGTGAGAAGAAGGGTGAGAAGTGGTACCTGGGAAGCTTAAAGATGCCCATCTCAATCACTTCTCATTTTAAGATGCAAAATCTGACTTGCATGCCCTAAACTATATTCTCTATTAAAGGAAAAATGCAAAACTAACCTAGTAAAACTACATGACGTCCTATCTATATGATGCAAATGCAAGCGATATCATTCAATCCATGTTCCAAATTCACACTTTCATCCAATGAGCTGCAAGCTCAACCCCCCATGCTTGAGACTTTCATTATCCTCAATGAAAAGGGCAAAGAGAAAGACCAAGGAGAAGGTGAAACTAATAGCACCAGAGGGAACAGGGTGGGTTGGGGGAAAAAACGAGACGCTGTTGTTCTTTTGTTGGTGTTCTTTCTCTCTTTTTTTTTTTTCTCAAAGCAATGAAATACTAGGGTTGCCTCCCAAGAAGCACTATTTTAAGGTCCTAAGTTCGATCCTTATCTCAGGAGGGAGATGGCGGCAGGACGGGGAAGGGTGAGGTGATGGAAATTTAGAACGGTGGGGCATCTAACACCCTCTAGGGCAGAAATCGATCATCGGCGCTTCCCAAGAAGTGTCGTCCTCCCAAGTAGGCCCTCTAAAATGAGGAGTGGTTAATGGAGGGAGAGAGGGCAAGACTGTCATCCTTATATGTGGTCTTCTGTCCCAATCACTCAACTTGACTCTTAACGTAGTCGGGGGATGGCTGGAAAGAGGAGGAACTACAGGGGTGGACTGGGCACCGGGGGTAGGAAGAGGTGTAGGCGAAGGAAACAGAAATCGACCGTTTCCCCACACATCGTGAAAGACATAGTGCCAGTCAGCACATCAAACACCACACTAACAGTCGCAAGGAATGGACGACCTAAGATGAGGGGGACCGGGAGGTCCTCATCCTTTTCGAGGACGACGAAGTCACACGGGATCAGACTCACGCTAGTGCCCAGGTTACAGAGAGCTCTCTCAATCTGCATATCCCTAATGTACCATGTGATAGAAGAGCTACCAGGATCCTACAGCTTGGATGGTGACCGCCTCTGTAAGCACACTGTACGATCCGACAATGGGGGCCACTGAAGCTTCTGGTTCTCCCTTCTTGGCCAGGATCTCTCTTAAAAATTTTAGATGGGCAGGTGCTTTCTTGACAACGCTCAAGAAGGGGTTACTAACATAGATTCGGTGCAGGGCATCTAGAAATCACGCGAATCTGGGTTCAAGCTGAGATAGCTTGGTCCATGCGAGCCTCTGAGGGAAAGGCACTAGTGGCTAGTAGAGGCGAGGTGGGAGTGGATGGCTAGTTCCCCCGGTAAAGCTCAGATTCTCTTGTCTCTTTTTTCCCCCTATTCCTCCAGAATGAGGAACTGGAACTACCTCATAGAGAACCATCACCGGACTCATTTCTAACCCCTCTCCCTTCGCGGAGATGGCATTGACGTGACCTTCAGGGTTAGTCTTGGGCTGGCTTGGGAGATGCCCCTGAGGCCGAGACAGGTGGCTCACTTGTTGAGCGATCTGAGCAATCTGGACATCCATCGTCTTCTGATGGGCAGCCATGGCATCGAGCCTGGAGGTTAGTACGTTGATCAATTCATCAAGACTTTCATTAGTCTTGCTTTGAGTTGCTATGAAGCGCTCCATGAGACTCTCCAGGTGAGACTTGGGTTCAGGAGGTGGAGTGGGTGGGTTATAGGGAACTTTGTTGTGAAAACCAAGCGGCTGTGAGAACTGTGGGGGTGAGGGTTGGGGTTTTTGTACAGGGGGTTTAGGTGACTGTTCCAACCCTGGCCATAGGTAGTGAAGTGCGGGTTATTTTGTTGTGGAGGGTTGAAGTTATGAAAGGTGTTGACATGTTCAATGCTAGAGCGAGCATTGTAACACTCAATAGCAGTATGACCCTGTACACAACAGGTCTCGCAATAAACATAGGCCCCCATGGATGGCCCCGCAGAAGTATCTGGTGAGGTAGCCATTCTATCAAATCGCTGTGCTAGGGCGTCCACCCTGTTGGCCAAGAGCATCACAGCGTCCACCTCATGTCTACCATCGCTTCTTCTAGGGGTGGCTTTCTTGCTCGACCAGTGGTAGTTGTTGGAAGCCATCTCTTCCAACAAGGCCTTTGCTGTGTCAATAAACTTCTCCATAAGAGAACCCCCCGCTACAAAATCTACTGCGATTTTTACTAACCGCTCTAAACCATTGTAGAATGTTTGGATTAGGAGCAAGTCAGGAACTCCATGGTAGGGGCATTGCCGCTGCAGGTCTTTAAACCTCTTCCAGGCCTCGTATAGGGACTCCATATCCTGCTGGGTGAAGAATGTGATGTCTGTCCTTAGCTTGGCAGTCTTGCTAGGTGGGAAGTGTTTGCTGAGAAAGGCTTTTGAGAGAGCCTCCCATGTGGCAAATGAGTTGGGCTCCTCGTTCTGTAGTCAGTCATTGGCTCTATCCCTCAGTGAGAAAGGAAAAAGCCTCAGTCGAATCACATTGGTGGTCACCCCATTGAGTTTGATGGTATCACACTTCGCAAGAAATTTACGACGGTGCATGTTGGGGTTGCCCGACGGGTGTCCGCCGAACTGGTCCCGGTCCGCGAAGGTGATGAGTGCGGGACTGAGTTCGAAGTTGTTAATTTCAACCGTCGTGTTCATAATAGATGACGTGATACCCGACGCTTGTGGCAGGGCGTAGTTGCGCAATACCCTCTGATCTTGCCCCGTCATCACTACTTCTGCTTTCTTCCTCCTTCTCGCTTCTCCACTACGCCGGCGTGCTGCTGCTTCTATCTTCGAATTGAATGGGACAATGTCTTCATCCCCTTGACTCCTCCTGCACATACAAGAGCAAACCCTACTATGATGTAAACAGTTTCTAGCAAGGATAGGAAGAACCATAAACTAAAACAAGAGGGGAAAAAAAAGAAAAGCCTAGTCTAGAGTATTCGAATCGGCTCTAATATCGGAAGGCGCAAGTTCTCCGGCAACGGTGCCAAAAGCTTGTTATCTTAAAATGTGTTACCGTAAGCAGACGGTGTAGCTGTAGCTAGCAACCCGCGAGTACGGGTCGTGTCCACGAGGAACTTGCTTCCAACTACTAGAACTAATTTAACTACTCAATCTAGGCAATCACAATCATGGATTTAGAATTAAGCTAGGAGGACGACAACAATTAAAAAGGTGAAATGAACAGCAGAATAGTGAACACCTAGGTTGGAATTAACAGCACAACTATGCCGGTGAATCAATTATTAACACCATCTAACAAACCCACGCATGCATTGCGAATGGATAGATTGTCAACCAAGCCCATCTCCTCCCTCTCTCGAGGGTCAAAGACTAATCCTAGAACTATAGTCGCCTATTCTCATGAGATTAAAAGTCAAAGGATTACAAGGTCTACAATCTCGAATCCCAATTAAAATCTTAATTGTTTTTATATTAAAACCCTAATTGTCTTCTAAGTCGCGCTAGATAAAGGGTTCATCTCTCAGCACTCCCCTAAAACCTAATAGAAGGGTTGAATTCTCTTTTGAGCAATTCATCAAGCATGTCGCGTGCACAGTAGAAATCACAATTATAAACAAGGGAAAAATAGGGATTGGGGCTAATTCATGATACAACACTGCATAATCGGCACTAATCCCAACCTAAGTCAGGAAATTTAGCCTAGAATCATAATCGAAATAATAACTACAAAACTCAATTTGACATCCATGAAACCAAACCTTAGAATGATTAAGAACGAAGAAAGGGAGAACTGAGACAGAATCTTGAGATTGATATCATGAATCAAAAGTGGAGCAAGCTTCAATTGAATAATCAAATCCAAAACCATGAAAATAATCCCTAAAAACAAAGCCTAACCCTCGCCTAACCCTTGCACTTGGAGAAAATAAAAGTGAAAAACTCAGCATCCCCAAACAACCCCCCACAAGTCACCATTTATTCCCAGCCGCACAGGGTTGGCATGGCCATGCTGCCGTGTCGGTCTTCTACTGCCAGAAACAGGGTGGCACGACCATGTCTCTCGGCACGGGCACCCCGTGCCACCTCGCTTGCCGGGTGTGCTAGTGTTGCAGGAAGGGTACGGCCGTTCCTAGTGGCATGGGTGTGCCGTGCTATTTCTCTGACCATACCTCGACCTCCTCTTTGCCTTGAAACACGTCTCCTTAGACTCCTTTATACAGATATTAGCGAAACTTCTCATTTTTTCCGAGAGGAACTCCTGAAAACATTAAACATCACTATATAAGTGCAATTTATATTGAAGAAGGCTAATTTAACCCTTTCCTCATTAAGGTCAAATATGAAAACGATGGAAGAATGGGTCAATTAGGAGCTAAAACAAGGTCCAAAAATAGGTTTATCACTCAACATACAAATTATAAATATGTTGGGCAAAAGTTGAGGCAAGTTGGCAGATTCGAGAATCAGGAGGAAGCGGAATAAGGTTAGTAGGGGTGCCAAGGGAACATCCATAGACAATCTCGAAAGGACTATTACCCATTTCCCTATTGGCAGCATTGTTATAAGCACACTCAACAAGTGGTAAGGTCGAGTCCCATGAAACATGTTTCTCCCCTGTAAAACACCTACGTAAGTCACAAAGGCTCCATAGATGTAGTTTTTGGTGACTAGGGTGGAAATTTATCGTCCTCTGGAACGGCTTGGAAATCAAGTCACTAGTTGTTTTCAACCCCAACTCTAACCTAGGGAAAACAATAAATGTCACTAAGGTTGATTAATTAACTAATTACTCACTAATTCTAGTCTAAATACGATTAATTAAACTAAAATAAAAAAGCATAATTAACAAAATCAACTCAAAACATCATATTAACTAACAATAACTAGCAAAGCATAAGATTAAGTAAGAAAGCTTTAAATTTACTAGTCAAAAGAAGAGAGAGAAAGGAGAGTACCTCAAAAGCTTGAAAATCCAACAATAGAGGTTAGCCTCCATTGTTGGGGCCAGTGGATGATGATTGAAGTAGAATTTTCTACTTATTCTCATTGATCTAACTCAATTACTCCTAATCTAACCCATTGAGATTCGAAAATTTAAACTTATAAAAATAGGTTTTCAAACCCTAAGATGGAGGAGAGAGAAAGAGCTTGAAATTTACATTCTTAAAAAAAGAGAATGACATATTAAGAGTAGATAAAAGAATAGAATGATAATTTAGAAAGGGAGATACTAATTTCAATCCATCAACAAACAAAAGCATGTAAATTTGGGGATTAAACTAGTAAATAAAACTCAACAAAGTAAGAACTTGAATGGAAATCAAAATTAAAGAGAGAGAAAGAAAACTAATTGCATCAAAACTTCATTACCCTTGAAATGTGGGTACAAGATGAAACTAAATCTACACTAATATGTCCTAAACCTTATGCTAGACCCTATTCTTAAAACCAAAAAAATTATATCCTTACACAAATAGGGAAAGGAGCTTTAAATAGATTCTAATGCAGTAGGTTTATCACGGGCAGACCGTGCTAAACCTCTGGAAGCCAGCAGTAGAAGCAGAGAGGATAGGGGGTGGCATAGGCACCCCATGCCAAGTTTCTAGAATTTCGTATATAAATAGAGCAGAAATAGGATTTGGCACAGGCACCCCTTGTCGCTTGGCACTGGTAGCCCATGTAAATTTCTACGTTGTTCTTCTTCCTTGTTTCTACTGCATTTTTTATGCTTTTTAACCCGAACTTATTTCATGGTTATCCCGAGTTATCCTCCAAGCTCTTCTGGGTTAACATGCCTAACTTTTGGCATACTTTACACCGACTATACCATACTTAAGCAATTCTCTTTGTTACCTACAAAACCAGCAAAACACTAATAAACAACATAATTTACCAATTATTTAAGCTAAATCTAGGTAGAATGAGGTGTAAAATTCACGCGTATCAAGCCCGAACAAGCTCTGATTGACAACCTCGGTTTGCCCATCAATTTGTGCGTGAAAAATTGTAGAAAATTAGAAAGTAGTGCCACACAACTTCCACAATGTCTTTTACAAATAACTCATGAACTTTACATCCTGATTAAACACAATTGAAATGGGAAGACTATGCAATCTAAAAATATCTCGAAAGAGTACTTTAGTGACATGTGATGCATCTTTAGTCTTACAACAGGCAATAAAATGGGCCATCTTGGAAAACCTATCAACCACAACCACGAGATGGTCTACGTAGACCCAATGTAAAGTCCACACTAGTGTCACTCCATGGGGTGTGAGGAATAGCTAAGGCACTGTACAACCCTGTATTGTGCTTCATGGCCTTTGCCAGTTAGCATGTGTGACATTGAGACACAATGTGATAGACATCCCTCTCAAGAGTAGACCATTAGAAGCAACCATGTGCGAGTGTAATGCTCCCATCCTTACCTAAGAGGCTAGCTAAAGCCCCCACCCCCGCATGCATTTCTCGGACAAAGAAGTCTCTAAATGATGTCTAAGGCATGCATAACGGAAAGCCTTGAAATAGGTAACCCTCATGGAGAATAAACTCAACATAAGGTCGGCGATTACTATCCAAATGTTTCGAAAAGGTAAGGCCTAACTCAAAACAAGAAGAGTAAGCATCTTCTAGTCTGTCAAAGCTTAGAACTTTACCTAAGAATGTGCAGAAGACAAGCAATATGACTGAGGGCATCAGGGACTTTATTCTCAATGCCAAATTTATGCTTAAGCAAAAACGAGTACTCACTGATATACTTTGAACCCATCTAGCATGCTTAGGCTTGAACCAAACTGAAAATTCCAATACTTAAGAGCTTCATGGCTTGAGTATACAATAAACTCTTAAGGCAAAAGGTAATAACACCAATGGAGAAGGGAGCAAAGTAAGGCACATAACTCTTTCTTAAATGTGATGTACTTTACGCTCCTGGAATCGCTGAGCTCTTCACTAAAGAATACCATAGGTGTCGCTCCTGACTTAACACTCCACCAATGCATACCCAGAGGCATCACAAGGAACCTCAAAATAATTAAAGTCAGGATGCCTAAGAAATGAAGCGGATGACATCCTCTTGTAAATCTCCTTAAAACCAGTTCCCACTTTAAGAGTTTATTGAAATGGTCTTTTCTTTAGGCATTCTGTAGTAGGGGCCATAATAGAGCTAAAGTGTCTAATAAGTCTCCTGTGAAAGGTGGCATGACAATGCAAACTCCTAGCCAAAGTAATGATCTTGGCTTAGGAAACTCCTTAATGGCTCTAAATTTGTCAAGGCCAGTGGAGATACCTTGAGCCGACATAATGAACCCTAAAAAGAGGACCTAGGTTTGAAGGAAGACATAGTTCTTCCGATTAGCCAAGGGCTTGTCTTGTTTAAGTGTGTAGCAAAGTTGCCTAAGATAGTTAACTTAATCTGCCCTAGACTTACTATACACTAGGATATCATCAAAATAGACAGTAATGAATTTTCTCGTAAATGGCCGAAGAACATGGGTCACGAGTATTATAAAAGTACTATGGGTGTTGGATAACCCAAAATGCAAAACCATCCACTCAAATAAGTCATCATGGGTTCTAAAACCAAACTTTCATCCATCTTATAGCCTTACGTGAACCCTGTGATAACTGCTAGGTAAGTCTATTTGAGAGAACCAACTAGCCCCAACAAGATAGTAAAGCATATCCTCTAACCTTGGAATAGGAAACCTATACATCACTGATATCTAATTGACGGTTCTACTATTGACATACATCCTCTGAGATACGTCCTTCTCAGTGATAAGGAAGGTAGGGATTGCACAAGAACTCATGCTATGACAAACAACATCGTGAACCAATAGCTTTTAAACTTGCTTATTCAACTCCTCTTGCTTAGTACAGTTTAACCTATGATGGGGAAGGTTAGGGAGCTGGGAACTAGGAACTAAGTCAATAACATATTGTATGACTAAAATGGGAGGGACCTCATTGGGAAGCTCCTTAGGAATAACATTAGCAAACTCTTTATGTAAGCCATCAATCTCAGTTGGGAGGTCTTGGTAAGGAAGATCACTTCAAGGGATATTGTGAAGGCGATAGAGTATAAGGCTAGCTCCCTAGTTAAGACATTTAGGTAAAACTTATTAGAGTTTCCAATCTCTCAAAAATTCTATGGTGAAGGATGGAAATAGTTCCTTCAGGTGGACTACACATACTCTTAGGAGAGGATAAGGTGGGAGAAGGTTTGGCCATTTGCGACTTAGGGAAGGCAATAACTCTTTTGGTCAACATGGGTTAAGAGTGATGCTCTTATTCAGGTACCTAAAGGTAAATGTGTTCTCCATCCCATGATGTAAGACATTCATATCATAAGACCAAGGGCAACCTAAAAGCAAGTGAGCAACATCCATCGAAAGGACATCACACTGAATATCGTCCTTATAACTACCAATTTAGATGGGAATGTTACACCTATGGGTAACTATCGAGTTGGCCTTGTTGACTCATGCCACTTTGAAAGGGTGGGGATAAGGTTTTACCTTAAGGAGACACTACTTTGTGGTAGACTCGAGAATAACATTTATGGTGCTACCACTATCAATGACCATTTTTATAAGAGTTTCCCCACAGCTAACAAGGGTATAGAAGATGGTGGTACGTTTCCACTCATCATTTATGACTGAGTTGGCCAAAAAACATCTAACAACTCCAGGACATGCATCACGGAGAAGGCTATTTTCAACATCAGCACGCTCCTCAAAGCCTCCCTTGTGGTCAACAACCTCTACCTCAAGTTCAAGTGGTTCAATTCGTATGACTCATGCTCTATTTTGAGGTTACGATGGGGCACTTAAAAGCACAATAACCTCTTCCATGACAAACAAAACATTGGGCATTATTCACCGAACTATAAGAAGTATGAGGGGCTACACCACCTAATAGGACAACTCTAGGTGGGACTTGAAAGCTATGGCCCTTAGAGGTTGAAGCACTCACAGAAGACTCACTCATCTTAGGAACAAATTGGGTAGGGGTCCTAGAGGAGGGAGTCGAATGTCACACAGGGTAAAGCTTGTCAAGTTTTTCACCCTTTAAAGCTTTATGGCAAGCCTCATCAAGAGTATAAGGAGGAAACAAGGTCACTTCCTTCTTAAGGTTATTTTGTAAGCCTCAAATGAAGTGGGCTATGGTAATGGAATGATCTTCAAGAAGGTCTAACACTGAGTTAATTCCTCAAAAGTATTGATGTAGTCGGACATAATAGAGGTTGACTGCAGAAGATCAAGCATCTGCTCAACAAGGTAAGCTTTAAGGAAAAAAGGGAGGTACTTTTCTTTCAACATATCTTTCATGACTTCCCATTAGGTGATAGGAGGTTGACACATTTGCTCAAGGTGACTCATGACAGTTTGCCAAAACTTCTTAGCAGGCCTTACGATTTTCATTTAGTAAACCAAACCCACTCAATATCTGTCATCTCATACCAATCAAAGTAATCCTCCATAACAACTGCCTAATCAGAAAAAGTGGTGGCATCTATCTTTCCATCAAAAGAGGGTATATTTACTTTCACTCTTCAAGTCATGTCAGAGTAACTCTTATGAACATTTCTATGGTTAATTTTAAGGTTTGCATTTCTAGGTTCCCTAAAGCTACCCACCCCCCCTATCATCTCTAAAGGTTTAAATTGATGGTCTCTATAGTCTGCCTGACCATAGCTCCAACCACTTGTTAGAGTATAAAACTAAAAGTTTATGCTTTTGGTTGAGATAGTTCATAAACATGGTATCAGAGCCTTTTTGGATGATAGCTCTCGAGTTCGAATCTCAACAACTCTTATATTAATTTATTGGATAAGGTGGGGGAGCCTTTATATCATCTATGCTTCAAGCTCAAAGGCACTCACATGAGGGGCTGTGTTGGAGTATAAATAGATTCCTAGGTCTTCAACCATCAGTTTAAGCTTTTGGTTGACATGGTTCTTAAACACCACTTCCCTACTCTCACTAGCAACGACTAGAGTGAAGTGATTATTTGGGTTCCCTCTCCTCAAATTCACTAGCCCGACTTGGCTTATAGACTACCCACTTATGACAGTTAATCCTCACCATAAGAAGTTCAGGGGAATCTTTTGGTGAGGTTTGAGGTTAGTCAAACATGGGTAGTTTTTCGAATGCTCAGATTAGTTTATTAATGTTAGCCTATAATTTGTCAAACCTCTCACTCTGATGGTCCAGTCTTTTAGAAAGGGCATCAACGTAGGATTAGTAAGGCTATTTGGGGCTTGATAGCATGCATGCTACATGCAAGCAATCAATGTACGTGCTATGATTAATCTAAATTGTAATGATAGAGACAACGACAAGCAATTACCACACACGTACCAGAGCACAAAAGCTAATATGGGCTATTAATATGACTCAAATGTAACAGGAAGCTGGAATAGGAAAATCAGGATTAACGCAAGCGCTTAAACCCCCAGTAATTAGATATTAATATAATTTTTACGGCAAAAATCCATGCAATCACCAAAATAATTTGAGTTCCTTGTACCTCTTAGTAGTTCGCAAGTGTTGGTCTAAGATTTATACCTTCTATAATAGCAAACTGACCCGAGGGCAATGGGTACAAGCAACCTTTGTGTGAGTGGTTTTCGAACTTGGAACAACCATAATCACATCTTGTAATCGCCCTTAGATAACTATACGATCAGCATAGGAGCGTAATTCAACATCACTTGAACTTAGACTTTGAGCAGTAGCAAATTGGCCAACAACTTGGACACAAGCCTGAAAGGGCATTTTTCGGTGAGAGGATGGGCCAATGGTGGTAGGACGACATGACCAACAGGGTTTTCGGCCCCCTCTATCAAGGGATGAAGGCACAAAGCCTTTAATTTGAAAGAAAATTATGGGCCGTGATTTTAGGGTTTTGTGACACATCAAGCACCCAACTGAGGGATGACATGAGGGTTTCCCATGTAATTGGTAGGGGCTTCAGAATGAATTAAAGAGGATATGGAAGAAGTGATGTCAATTTTGGGAAATTTAGACGAATTGGGGGTGGATTGAAAAGGGAGGGTTCGAAAATTAGCCAAGCCACAATTTTGGGTTTGCGAATATGGGGATTTAGGATTTCGAAAAGCGGCCAACGATGGTGGAGGGCAGGTGATTGGGCAGAGGTGGCAACCACGGGAGATGGTTGGTAGTGGTGGCCAACGGGGCGGAGGATACAGTCGAAATGGTGGGCGGCAGAAGAGGTTAGGGTTTTTCTTGGTTGGACGAATATTTTTTTTTCTCTTTTTTTTTAACATGAATAGGAGAAAAAAGGGAAAAGAAAAGCATAAAGGCAGTAGCAAAGATTGCAACAAGCTTTGATACCAAATTGGATACAGGATGCTTTAAGAGCAATCCTTGCATTGGGAAAATTCACAAAAGAACTTTTAATCACTCAATATTTCAATTCAATTCTACTCTGCCTCCCTCAAACATACTCGAGAGTTAGCTACAATATAATAATACATTCCAAATGCTAAGGAAACTAAATGATAATGTAATAAAAAAGATATTATTTGCTAGCTAAATGATAAAAGGAGATAAGTAAAAGATAACGTTCTCCTGAATACAAATTCCTAATTTCTGAATTTCCTATTTCTTTTAGAGTGTATCTTCCAATAATATCTATTTGCATACCATACTTTATAAACAATAACACAATAGGACACTAGTTTGCTATTGGATTGAGCTACATTATTAAATTGCTTACTTGATAGCTTTACTCATGGTGAGCTTGATGTTGGATTGAAGAAATCGCATGTTGTCTCATCCTTGATCTGTACTGTAAGCGAGTTTAATGTAGATAAGATCAAGTGGCATTCCAAACTTCCAACTCAACAGTAACTAGTACTTAGAGTAACTGACTTGGACTGCTATATCTTTTGCAATTCATTTGTCAATGTTGAAGAACTGCCCCACAATTGTAAAAATTTGGAATTGGCTTCTCCCTAATATTTACATATTGGCTCCGAGAAATCTTGACTATTTCTAGAAACCACAACACATGCTAAGACTTTATTTCATCAGAATATGTACAGCTGAGATGCAAATCATCGTATATACCTCAAAGAATGTTGGGCTTCAAATTTCAATGTACTCACAATGAGAACCCCTCCTCTCCTATAAGAAGTAATACTTATTGCCTTATGTCATATTAGATCAAGACAAAACTACTCAGTGCCTGAACAAGGCTGTAACCCTTAACCACTAAAAGACATAATAAGCATTCACAAAACACAACAAAACCCCACACCAAGAAGGGGGCCACTAAAATCTTTTGGTAATTAGCAGTCTTAAAGAAGTTAATTTCACATCCAGTTACTATGCATATTAGTTAATATCCAAAAATTACAAGGCTTAACTGTTTAGCAATAGTATTTTTCATTTCAATGATCACTTGATAGAATCAGAATAGTCATAATATACGAGTACATATGTCCGATAATTTTGAGTGTAAATTTAAAGCCGCAAGCATACGATTTTTATTGTAGTACTTGAGGGTCGTGTCCTCAGGGACGAGGATGAGACAAGGTCACCAAATACAAAAATAACTAATCGAGCATCAATCTAAGCTAATTAAAACCATAAACATCTAAAATTAAGAATCTTAAATGGTTCTAATTCTAAATAACCATTACCTATTAGCATTCATTTCATAAGACCTAGCTAATTTTAAAATAACAAAGCAAATCAAATATAACTAACCACATTATCTTAAAAAAAAGAGGCAAACAAATAAAGTGATCAAGTGACCAAAGAAAGCAAGAACGAATGCACGGCTAATGAAATAAGAAACCTAAACTGTGAGCAAACTCAGAAGAATGAGAATTCGGGACATAGAAATTAACCAACCAAACGACCCAAAATTTAGGTTGATCACCTAAGGTCTTGCAAAAATCCAAGCTCACCACATGAGTTAAGCTAATATCACCTAAACTTAAAGCTAGCAGCACTCAACATCAGCATTGTCCAAGATAGAGAAAACAAAACAGGTAGAATAGAGCAGAGGGGAAGAATTAGGAGGCTAGAGATCTCATTCAGCTTCCTTGCTCAATGAGCTTGGCTGAACCTCAAAGCTCCATTAATGAAGTTTCTCTCTATGCCAGAACACTAAATCAGAAATAGAGTGAGAACAGAAGTAGGGGAGGGGGAATTTGAATCAAACTCAGGCCACAATAGCAACTAGGTGCCCAAATCATTCATCAAAGCTCAAAACAACTCATAATCACAAATTCCCACTCAAATTCGAATTTAAAATCCAAAATAAATAGGGGAGGTGAAGTTGAGAAGTACATAAAATAAAATCCAAAAATCAATTTAATAACAAACCAAAATTCATCAAAGCATACTCCAAATTAACAAAACAAAGCTTAATTAGGTGACATTGCAAGCTAAAGAATGGATCCACTATCGAAATCCAAAACAGATGAAATGGAAACAAACCCTAAATAACTAGTAACTAAAATTAAAACGAAAATACCCTAAAATTACACCAGAAAACTTAAACTAAAACCTAGATTAATACCTAATGCCGCCGCTTTCTTGATTTATACCCGAACCCATTGAATCACGACCCTTGATTGCTGCCTGATGTGGATGGTGGATGGACATGCTGTGCTAGCACTTTGGAGTGGTGGATGAGGATGATGATAGTGTGTGTTGGTGGTCCTCGATGATGGTGTTGCTGTGGGTGAGAGTGAAGGAGAGAGATGAGAAGCAGAGAGAACGTGACGTTGGGCAGAAGATGTCGGGCTTCTATGGGTTAATTGAGAGCCAATAGAGGCGAGAGATGGACAAATTGGGGGTAAGAGTAAGGCACGTGCTGTGCACATGGGGGGAAAATGGGCAGCTTCAAGATTTTTCATTTTGCTTTATTTTTTTCTCGCTCTCTTTTATCATTTCTTTTACAATTTTCTTGAACTTTAACACCTACAACAACAAAACAAAATCAAATAAAAATCTAAACATAGTAATTATTTTAGGCACAAATCAACTATAAAGGTATTGTAAAAATATCGTATTTTTAGTGCAAATGACATCGCAACATCACATCAACACTACAATGTGAATAAAGTTTTTTTTCGGGACTTTCTGGTTTCTTTAAAGATGGCATGAAATGAGAGAGGGCTTATGTGATGGCCAGGGATGTGCATCCGATGGTCCACTCTGCGAACATTGAACCTGTAAGAAGAGCCACCTGGGGTTGGGATCGGGGGAACGCCTCTCCGATGATCAAGTCAGTGTAGGCTGTAAAGAACAGATAATGCAAAGAAAGTACTAAAAAACAATGAGTCTTTCGAGAGAATGCGAGGTGTGTGTGTGTTCTTTCTGTGCAGATTATGTGTGATGGATGATTCCTCGAAAATCTCTAACCGCCTTTCCTGAGGGGGGTAGATGAGTATTTATAGCTCTTGTCACCAGGGTAAAATGGTAATTTTGGATGGGCTATTTCTCTAGTGGTCTAAAGAATGGTTTGCCCGGCAAGGCCCTGAAGGCCATAAATAGCCATTGTGGCTTAGGCCCATGGATGTGCTATAGGGCCCCTATTGGGGTCACAGGCTTTGGCGAATCATTTAGCCCCCTACATTTTACCTGCATGCTTGGCCGCACGGGAAGGCAGGTAGAATGTGGAGTTAGCACTAGTAGAAGTTACACTCTGCAGGTTTTGTAAAGGCAGTTCTTAGTCAAAAAATTCCTATCATCCATACATGCCCGGACCTTGATCTCAATGTCAGGGTGTTTCTTAAGGTGTCATAGTACCCGAGGCCTGAGTACATCCTCGGGAAGTTCCCCCTTCTATATCATCTTGCTAGGAGTTATAATCCTGGACTTTCCTTATTATCTCGGTACCGAGGAAATGGCTCTTTATGTGCAGGAAACCTTCGATTGGCACCTGAGAAGTGTGGCCCATCCTTCGCAGCCACTTCCCGAGAATTACTACGACTTGTGTCCAAACTTTGTCTTAGCCAACACGGACGAGGCTGCCCATGCCTTTTGTCTTCCTGAATTGGTTCGGGCCGCCTTTTAGGCCATAGTGGTCAATAATGCCTTGGGGCAGGGCATATTTAGTAGGGTTATGGATGCGGTTCTGAAGTCAACCCTTACGGGTCTACGATGGTTCACCCTCGAAGGCTGGCTGTAGCGAAACAGGGACGACATCTTAAGGGCTCGCCAGTCTGGTCCCACGAGTGTAGAAGAGGGCCCGGGGCCTTCAAGCAGCAAGGAAGAGAGGACCGGGTCTATGAGGCTACCCCAGCATCTGATGATAAGGACGATTGATGACCTTAGGCTTTTCTATGACTTTATTTCGCCATCTCTCTCTCTTTTTTTGGTATAATCGCCATATAATTATCTGCGCATGTAATGAAGAATGATTTTTTTACTTAGCGATTTTGATTTCCATTGATACTTTCGTGTGCTTGCTTTAGAGTTACATTTCTCGACCGCTGAGAATAGCAGTGGATCACAAGTCGTAGCATACAGATTGAGGCTCCCTGGGGTCCGAGTGCACAGCGGATGGCTTTGCTTTATATTAGGAGAATCTTGGCCCCTTGGAAGCTAAGGGTGCAGCGACCGGCTCCAGCTTATAAGGTGAAGCTGCCAGCCCTATGTTATGCCTAGCAGACCCCGAGCCCCTTAGGGGCTAAGGGTGTAGTGACCAGGCTTAGACTATGCTGAGCGAATCTTTAGCCCGTTGGGGGCCAAAGGCGTAGCGACGGCCTTATGTCGTGCTTGGCGAACCTTTAGTCCCTTGGGGGCTAAAGGTATAGCGATAACCCTAGATAGTGCGTAGCGGAACCTTAGCCCCTTACGGGCTAAAGGTGTAATAACCGGGCCTGGGCCATGCTTAGCAGACCTTAGCGCCCCTGGGATAAAAGTATCGCCACTGACCTTAGACCGTGTGCAGTGGACCCTTAGCCCCGTGAAGGCTAAAGGTGTAACGACCAGTCACAGGCCGTAAGGTGTAGCGACCGACCATAGGCCGTGCATAGCGGACCCTTAGTCCCTTGGGGTAAAAAATGTAGCGACTGGCCCCAGGCTATATGCAAAAGGACCTCAGCCCCTTGGGGCTTAAGGTGTAGCAACCGGCCCTACGCCGTTCGTAGAGGAGCCTTACCCCTTACGGCCAAAGGTGTAGCGACTGGCCCTGGGCCATACGTAGAGGTGCGGTGGGCGGCCTTAAGTCCCGCGGGAGCATAGATTAAGATCCTTATGCTTCTAGTAACACCCAGGATAAGATGAGGCTGCTCTATTATTTCCCATATATATATATATATATATATATATATATATATATATATATATATATATATATATATATATATATATATATATATATATATATATATATATATATATATATATATATATATATATATATATATATATATATATATATATATATATATATATATATGTATATATATATATATATATATATATATATATATATATATATATATATATATATATATATATGTATATATATATATATATATATATATATATATATGTATATATATATATATATATATATATATATATATATACATAAATACATATACATATTTACATATATAAAAATATATATGTATATATGTGTATATATATATATATATATATATATATATATATATATATATATATATATATATATATATATATATATAATATATATATATATATATATATATATATGCATGTATGTATATATATATACACACCCAGCCACGTACGCACGGACGCACACACGCATGCACATACACACACACACACACACACACACACACACATATATACATATAAATATGTATACACAAATATACATGTGTGTGTGTGCGCGTGTGTGCGCACGCACGTGCTTTTCATTACCACATGTCATTGTCTGGTGGGTGCTCTAGCTCTGCCCTGCCTCAAGTGGCATGTCAACTCTACTCCTCTATGCCGTCTACATAAGGGGAATGGGGGCTTGAGTTGAAACCGCATCCCTTTGTTTGAGATTTTTACAGAGAGAAGTGAATTTGTTAGAGATAGAAAGTCTGTCCTTTTTCTTGAGTTCCCTCTTCATCTTTGAACTCACTGTTGAATTTTCAACCTTTCTTCCTCCATATATTCAAACAAGGTTGCTCTTCTTCATCCTTAATCTTCAACCTTCTTCAAATTTCTGCAGGTACGCACTTTTGTTTTCCCCGTTTGCGATTTATCCTTGTAATATTAAATAAGTTATGTCATCGTTGTGTTCGTCTAGTGAGACCGTTCCAAAAGGGTCGGCCGGTCCTTGACAGGAGGGTCGTCATCTCTAGTTTTCTAACCTATCTTAGCCGGGTGCTGGCCTTTTTCCGTCAAAAGAATCAGTTTAAAGAGCCCAAACAAATTCCTTACGCGGTGCCTATTTATGAGCCTGGACCTCGCTCTTGGTCTAGCTGCGAGTATTCCTCCACCCCTAGCATCCTTAGTTTTAAAGAGGAAGTCATGGATCCTAAGGAAATTGATGTTGCTATTTCATGTATGCCTCATGTTCAGGAATGCAACCTGGCCAAGACCAAAACCACTGCGAGGTTAAAAACTGTACCTGAGACGGTGGCCGACGGATATTTAGCAGGTAATTCACACTCTGCTTTCGACTCCCTCAAACAGAGTAGTGAGAATTATTCCACTAGAACCAGCCCCTCTGAACGGAGGGGTGAGGCCCATTCTTCAGATTCTTACTCCTCGGTCTCCGCAACCAAGAGTGGGACGATCTCAGGAAAGGTCATCTTGTGAAGTTGTCGCCGAAGGTAGGCGCTTTCTGGGAGCACCCGAATGCTCAAGTCTTAGAGATGGGCCAAGCACACACCTTCCTAACCTAAAAATAACGTGGTTTCTAAAGAGACCAGCACTGGAGGAAAAATACCTTCTATCGGTAGGCTACTAATTCGTACTCCCTACCCCGAATGCCACAGTAAATAGGCCGCTTCTTAGATGCATAGCAATCTACCGGGCAACCTTGACATACGGCCTAAGGTTTCCTCTTCACGAAGTGATTTTGGAGATCCTCAACAAGTACAAGTTAGCTCTTGTGCAAATAGTGCCTACATCCTGGCACAACATTTGCTCCTTCATCACTACCTGTAAACTGAGGAAGTTAGCGTGCTCAACCTCGATGTTTAGATTGGTGCTTACAATGCAGAAGGCACCCAGCTAGGCCAGGGAAACTGGTTGGTACAGCTTTAATAACCAAAAGGGCTTCATGACGGCCGTCGAGAAGAAGTCAACATTGAAGAATTGAAAGTAGGACTTTCTCTTTGTGCACCTAACGACATTGGGCCAACATTCCCAATAGGAATGATGGCAAACTGGTCAGGAACCCTTTCGACGAACTAATTTTCGAAGAAAGATCCACCACACGGTACTTCCAGTATTACATCCAAGGGGACAATCGATCGAAGCCCCTCCCTTCCTTTATGCCACGCGTAATGGAGGCAGGCAAGGAGCCCGAGCGTCGAAGGGTCAAATCAAGTGATAGGGAACCTTTGAACTGGCTCCCTAAGCTGTTGTGTTTTGAAAACGATTTTTTTCTCGTGGCCCTCGGCCTCCTTGTTCTCGAGAAATACTCTAAGGGTACTTCTCATTTCCCTAGTGTGTTCTTTTTCTCTTAGTTCTAACTTGACTTACCTTTCCTTTATGCAGAGCAAGCCAGGGTAATGCTTTCTCGCTTCAAGAGTGGGGTGCCAACCCTGAAGAAGTCGTAGTTGCCCTTGCCTAGTGCCGGCAGGAGGAAAGGTGCGGCCGGGTCGAATGTCAAGCAGAAAAGGTTAGTTTTACTAACTATAGTTTCCCATGGCCACACAGTTTTCAATATTTGGGAACTCACTCACAACACTTTTGCTAGGTGGCAAAGATCCTATTTTGGCTAGGGAAACCTCCTGCAGTGGCTGTCAACCTTGCCTCATCTGTCATACGTAAGTAATAGAGCCAGGAGACGCCTGGGGCACAAGTTCCTTCGTACCTACTCCCCAGTGACACAAGGAGCTTTAGCCAGAGGTGTCAGAGGCCAAGGGATCAGGGGTTCAGCTCGCTGGGAAGAATGTAGTGGTGACGGGATACCGTTCCCTCCTAGGGGCTCTTAACATAGTTGCTCGTTAGTCCTGTGGTAGGCTACAGTGGCCTCCCTCGGCCATCGGTGGGAGCGGTAAACTTCTTGGAAGCTGAACCCCCGTCCAAATCGGACCTGGTGAAGAAGCTTGCCCACTCCTGAAATCTTGCACCTGCGGCTTCCCCAAGCCAGTCACGGGTAACTGACGACCATATTGCCGTTGCAGAGGTAAGGTCGCATATTCCTTTTGGCTCTCTCTTCTATCATTCTCTTTTATGTTTCAAACCCTTAACATTGGCTATAATCTATATAGGGTTTCGCCCGTGCCGTGAAGGTGATGTTCTCTGCGACCTCCACTTCTGATCTAGAGGAGAAGATCTAGCACCTCTAGGAGGGCCAATGCCGGGCTAAGGACTTAACAGCTAAGTACAAACGCCGCTGGGAAAAATTAAAGAAAGAAAAGGAAGCTTGGGAGAAGAAGAGTGAAGAACTGTTGAATGAGAGAAAAGACCAACATATCAAGTTGAAAGATGCTTGAATTCAGCTGGAGGCTGAAAAGATCACCAGTCAAGATGCCGTGACCAAGCTGAGCACTCAGGGCATCGCCAGGGTCAGGAGGTGCAGACCTCATTTTTCAATGAACTCCTGCGGATGCTGGCCCCTACGGACTTCCAGCGAGAAGGCTTCTTCGAGGTGTGGGTTTGTTATGTCGAAGACCACCACCGTGCCATCTAGGCCGGGCAAGACCCTGAGGAGGTCATGTTTCCGTATGAAATGTCCGATGAAGACCCGGATAATCCTACAAGCATCACTCCCCTTGACAACTTTGGCGAAGAGGCCAGTAACAATGATGACCCTGCTGCCTAAGGCCATGGCCTTTTCCTCCATTCTACCCCTTTTGCTTTCTACTCCTTATTTTATTAGTAGTTGTACTTGAACTAAGTATTAATGAAAATATTTCCTTTGGATACCTCTATGTTTTAATGGCTTGTTGTTTCACTTTACATTTTACATGCCCTTGTATAATCTTTACTTGGGACTATGGATCTTTAGCCTCTAAGTAAAATGACAAGTTCGGGAGGAGAAATCCCTATGTAAAGAAAGAGGTAGGAGTTGTGTCATGAAAGGGGCTAAAAGGTGTAGTGACCGGCCCGAGGCCATACTGTGAAACCCTTAGCCCCTTAGGGGCCAAAAGGTGTAGCAGTTAGCCCTAGGCCATGCTGTAAAATCCTTAGCCCCTTGGGGCTAAAGGTGTAGTGATCGACCCTAAGCCATGCTATGAAACCCTTAGCCCCTTGGCTGCTAAAAGGATAGCGGGAACTTGGAAGGGAAAGTTGTGGCCTAGCCGACAATGCCCATGTTCATTATTATTGCAAAATGATATAGACACACTGCATTGGTTGTACAAACAATGCAAACTGCTAAACATGGTACTTACACAAATTACTGCTATGCCACATCCGTGGGATGGGGGTTCCTTGTGGGGTAGTGTGCTGGTAAGTGTCGGGCCTCACCTGCTCCATAACCTTGTAGGGGCCTTCCTAATTGTTTGTAAGCTTACCATGTTTACCAGATCAAGCCACGACCTTAGTTCTCTGGAGCACCAGATCACCCACACTGATGGGATGGAACTTCACCGTCCGACCATGGAGTCGCTCTACACGTAGCTTGTAAAGTGCCGTGCGGAGGAGAGCGTCACCTCAAACAGAAGAGAGTAAATCAAGGGCTTCTTATAGGGTTGCATTGTTAAGTGTTTCTTGGAAAGTCGTGAGGTAATGTGTGTGGAGCATGACCATAACAAGAAGAATAGCTTCAAATCTATAATTCAACATAAAGAGGGTTTCTCCTGTAGCCATTTTTTTGATGGCGCGGAGAGACCATGAACCACCATGCAATTCATCTGCCCACTTGCCTTTTGCGCTGTCCAATTTCTTCTGCAAGCTGTGGGGGATTTGCTTATTCGCGGCCTTGGCTAGCCGTTGGTTTGCAGATAGGCCACTGCGTGGTAAATCTCGCTTTGCTGAGGTAGTCGACAACCTTGCTTGTATCAAATTGCTGACTGTTGTCAAAGATCATTGTTCTGGGGATGCCGAAATGGGAGATAATGTTTTTCAAATAAACTTTCTTACCTCGGCAACGATGATGGAGGCGACGGCCTCTGCCTCTATCTATTTAGTGAAATAATCCATTACAAGGAATAGATATTTTGCTAGCCCTTAGCCTTAGGAAAAGGACCTAAGATGTCCGTTCCCTAAGTGGCGAATGGTAGGAGGCAAACTATAGGCATTAGAGGGGTGGTGGGCTTCCACTGCACAGGAGCGAATTTTTGGCACTTGTCACACCTGTGTAATAGGCTCACAGCATCTTCGCATAAGGATGGCCAATAATAACCAGGTCGGATAGCGGTGATCGTGAGGGCACGCCCACCAATATGTGAGCTGTAGACTCCCTCATGGATTTCCTCAAGGACCTTTTGCCCTGCCTCCTGGGTCACACAATGCAGTAGTGGACTGGTGTAGGAGCATTTGTATAGGACTCCGTAGCATAAGATGAACTAGTTCACCCATTTCTTCACTCGATCTGCCTCCTTAATGTCCTTAGGCAGCATACCATCAGCCAAGTATGCCCTAATGAGATCCATCCAAGTGGAGTTTTTGTCTAGCCAAAGGACTTCCTGAGGTCTAATGCATCTTTCTAACAGAGTTTCCCATCGGATTCGCTTTGACTTCCTGTCCTTTGAGGAGTTGGCCGGCTTAGATAATGCATCTACCTACCAGTTCCCAAACTGTGGTATGTATGTTATCAAAAAGTGCTTCAGCAGGCCAGTGGCTTTATGTGCTCGGCAGATATAAGCTACTATGGTGTCATCCTTGACTTCATAGTCGCCGTTGAGCTAACTAACGACTAGGTGTGAGTTCGAATGGGCTTTAACTGAGTCCGCCCTGGCCATGTAGCATAATTCTGGGCCTCATATTTAGCGTCGTTGTTAGAAGCCTTAAACATGAATTTCAGGGCATGCTCATACCTCTCACCCTGGGGGTTTCAATGATCTGGCCGACCCTGCTTCTATCCTTGGTTGAAGAGTCGTCCACGTACAAGTTCTAGAAGGCAGGGTTTATAGGTGCTTCAGAAGATCCACTTCCAGTCTCGACCAAGAAGTCTACTAAGGCCTGTGCTTTAATCGCCGTTCGTGCCTCGATGGTGATGTCATCCTGGGACAACTTTATAGCCCATTTTAGGAGTCTACCCGAGGCATCTAACTTTTTTAGCACATTTTTCAGTGGTTGATCAATGAGGACGGTTGCCTTGTGACCTTCAAACTATGGGTGGAGCTTTCAGCTCACTAGCATCAAGGTGTAAGCAAACCTCTCAATCAGGGGGTAGTTTAATTCGGCTACAGCTAAGGCATGACTCACGTAGTACACCGGGATCTACTCCTTAGCCATACCACCATTAGCTCCGCGCTTAGTGCCTGTTCAGAGACTACCAAGTATAAGAGGAGCATCTCCCCTTATACTAGGCTAGCTGTCTTGGGCAAGTAGGAAAGATATGTCTTTAGTGACTAGAAAGCCTCGTCTGCCTCATTATCCCACGCAAAGTGTGCGCGCTTTTGAAGGATGCGAAAAAAGGGCTGGCACTTGTCCGCTGACTTTGACATGAAGTGGCCCAAGGCCGCTATACATTTGGTCAACCGCTGAACTTCTTCTATATTCTGTGGGGGCCTCATATTTGGGACCACCTTTTCTTTGTCAAGGTTCTCCTCTATCCCTCGACTACTATTCATGAAACCTAGGAATTTGCCTAACCAGACCCCAAAGACGCACTTTTTATGGTTGAGTGTCAATGCCATATCCTCGAAGAATTTTGAACGTCCCTCATAGATCCCCCAGTGTACCCTGCGTCCTGCACACTTTTGATAATCATATCATCTACATACACCTCCATAGCTTTTCCGATGAGAGGTTTGAAAATCTTGTTTACTAAGCATTAGTAGGTGGCCCCAGCATTCTTCAGCCTAAAAGGCATTGCCTTGTAATAGTGCAGCCCCTGATCAGTTACAAAGGTTGCTTTTTCCTAATCCTCGAAGCATAGAGGAATCTGGTAATACCCTGAGAAAGCACCCACAAAACTTAACATGGCGTGACCTGTTGTGGTATCCACCAGCTTGTCAATCTTCAGCAAAGGGTAACTGTCCTTAAGGTATGCCTTATTCAAATCGGTGAAATCGACGCACATCTGCCACGAGCCATTAGGTTTCTTAGTGAGTACCACGTTGAAAATCCACTCGGGGTATTGACAGTCCCTAATGAAGCCCTCCTCTTGTAGGTTCTGTACCTTTGCTGTCGCCGTAGCAGCTCGCTCAAGTCCCATATGCCTTTTCTTCTGCACAACCGGCTTATGGGTAGGGTCCATGTTCAACCAATGCTCTATCACTGCGGGGCTGATGCTTGGCATCTCCTCGGGGCCAAAAGCGAAAATGTCCTGATATTCCAATAGGAGACCAATTAAGGCGCGTCTGGTGTCATCACCCATCTCTTGGCCTAACTGAACTATGTGGTCAGGCCACCCTTCGTCAAGGGGGATGACCTCTAGACCGTCAGCTGGCTTAGGCTGCGGACATCCAGGATCGACTGAGGTAAGGGTGCAGATACTCATGGTCACAATAGGAGGAGGAGGTGCAACCCGCAGCTATTTATTTGAGGGTTTTTGCTCGATAAGTTCGTAATCACCTGAGCATTCCACCAAAGTCCGGATACTGGCCAAATAGCACCCTCAGGCTGTCTGCTGATCGCCTAGGAGTTTCCCAACATTACCATTATCCGCTTTATATTGAAGTTGCAGCAAGTATGACGCAATGATGGCCTTTACCTTGTGCAAGGTTGGCCGCCCTAAGATGACATTATAGGCCATTGGGACATCTACTACTAAGAAATTGACCTCTAGATTTCGTGCCCTGGACTTATTTCCAAACTGTAATGGGAGGTGGATCACTTTTGTAGGGCTTACCTCTTATCCTCCAAAGCCTAGAATGGGGTGCACAAGGGGAACAATTTCCCTCCCTGAATGCTTAAGTCTTTTTAAGTAGTTTCAAGGGATAATATCAGCAGAGCTCCTAGTATCGATCAAAATTCGGTGCATAAAACCGTTGGCCATCTTTAGTTCAACAACCAGAGGGTCATTATGCAGTGAACTAAAATACGAGCCTCCATGCACGTTAAATGCCATGGTGGGGACCGTAATGCGGTTCCTCTGCTCCGTCATCAAGACCTGCTGTGACACTCGTATTTGGGCCTTCCATACAGCACTGGTAATGCCCCCCGTATATCCGCCAGTGATAGTAGCTACTATCTCAGTGGAGCACTCTTTTTCTCGAGGCTCCTCGCGTACCGAGTCGCGATCTTTACGAAGGGATCAGGGTCCTCTCTTCATAAATGATATATTTATCCTTTGTCAGTGAGCTCGTGGAGGGCCTTCTTCAGCTCCCTGCACTCGGCGATGGTGTGACCGTTTTGCTCATGAAACTCACAATACTTCTGTGCATTGTGTGGTTTCGGTACCGTCGTCACAGGCTATGGTTTCCTTAGCATGGGATGTCCCTTCACTTCCATCAGTATGCTCCTGGGATCTAAAGTGAAGCGGTAGTGCTAGACGTCAATTCTTGGCCTTTTGTCTCCTCGGTTGGCATTCCTATCTCCCTATGTTTTAGCCTTCTTCAAGGTGTCTATGTTTTCAGCAAAGATTTCGGTTGCCCGAATGAAGTCCATGGCTTTTCTCATAGCCTCGACTCAAGAAGTTTCCTTCTACTCGACTAGGACGAATTTCCACCGTCCATTCTTTAATCCGTTGAGGAAAGAGGTGTACGCTACTTCATCTTCCAGATCAAGAATCAGGATCACCTCTTGGTGGAACTGTCTTACAAACTCCGCCAGGGACTCCTACGGCTCAATGCTAATCCGTCTCTCCTTACGACTAGTGATGAATCGGCGGATGAACTGATCGGCCAAGTCCTAGAAACACGACACACTTCCCAAAAGCAAGCCATTAAACTAAGATTGTGCCACCCCTTTCAGAGTGGTTGGGAAGTACCAGCAGTAGGCAGCGTCGTCCACATTCTAGACGTACATTTGAGCCTTATACACTCCAAAGGTGTTCCTCCAGATCCGTGGTCCCATCATATAGGCCTAAGGTGGGTATCTTGACTTTTCCCAACCTGGAAGCATTGATTACCTCTCAGGTCAAATAACCTCGCTTGCTTTATCACTTCGACGTAGTGACTTAGCGGGAGCGCGCCTGTGGGACAACTCGCATCCCATGGTAGGTACGTAGTCGAAAGTAGGCAGTGGCCTCATGGAGCTCACAGCTTCCATGGTCTTCTTTACCTGTTCGGTCACTTGCTGTAGAATGGTGTTAGTCATGATGGTCATGAAGTTCTTCAGCACGTCCATTGTGACATGAGTTTCCCGCTCGGGTGGCCGCTGCCCGACCGAGTGAGGATTCACTCGCGAGCTCTCCTAAGCATCTTGCACTTCAAGGCCACCGGAGTATCAGTCATTGGGGCCTTCTCCCTCCTGAAATGCGCTCATGTAGCGTCACTTACGACTATTGTTCACCACACTCCCCACAGACCATGCTACATCTGTTTAAGGACTTTCTGGTTTCTTCAAGGATGACGTGGGATGAGAGCAGGCTTACGTGATGGTCAGGGCTATGCATCTAATGGTTTACTTAGTGAGTGTTGAACCTGCAAGAAGGGCCACCCTAGGTTATGATTCAAGGAACGCCTCTCCAACAATCAAGTTAGTGTGGGGCCCCAAAGAAGAGATAATGCAAAGAAAGCACTGACAAAGGGTGAGTCTTTTAAGGGAATGTGAGTCGTGTGTGTGTTCTTTCCATGCTGATTATGTGTGATGGATGATTCCTCAAAAATCCCTGACCCCATTTCCCAAGGGGAATAGGTGAGTATTTATAGTTCTTGTCACCAGGGTAAAATGGTAATTTTGCATGGGCTGTTTCCCTATTAGGCCAAAGGATGGTTCGCCCAGTAGAGCCCTTGAAGGCCATAAATAGCCATTGTGGCTTACGCTCATGGATGTGACTGTGGGGCCCCATTGGGTTCCCAGGTTTTGCCAATCAAAAGCTAATGCAGGTCTTTAGGTCACTAACAATTAATACACGTAATCTATGAATAGGAAGCATTCACCTCTCTCATATTCTTTGCATTTCATTCTTGCCTTCATATGGATTCCAGATCTACAGCAAACTAGTAATACAAGTAAAGAAAAAGATATCCATTCAGCAAAAAGAAATGAACTTAAACCGAGTACTTATTAGTATTGCGGAATAAGTTATTTAGAAAGATAAAAATTAAAAACAAATTACAAAATAAAGTAATTTTGAATTCACCAGTCTAAATTATAGCATGAAAACAGGGGCAACCCTACATTATATAAATTATGTTTAACCAACATTCAAAAGGAAAGAAACTCACACTCTAAATTATAGAAATGTATAACAAGAGACAAAAAAGATTAATGTCGTGGCATGTGACCAAAATTGAGGGGAAAAAACCCACAACTTTAAATCACAATCTAGTTCATAAAATTGCAATATAGCAACAATAATGGCGTATGGAATTCAGTTTATCGTTAATTCTATAAGAAAGAGCATTGCACACCTTAATTGAACGACTAAGAGATCAACTGTCAATAATGGATCTTCTGTAATTCAAAACAATCTTTAGTTTCTTTTGAACCCTTAAAATTCAATGGTTAGGGAAATGCTGGGAAAGTATGATTAGAATACACAGCACCCAGCCATATAGAGAGGGAGGATAGGGGAGTTCGACTCATAGACTTTGCCGATTTCACATCACCCTTGAATTCACAAGCTTTTTTTTTCGTAAAGTGGTTTTTTGGCGTAGGGAAGGGAGGCGCCGACAGAATGTGAGTCTTTAGGCATTTAATTAAGAAACTTCCCTTTTGTAGGTATTTTAAAATTTAAAATCTAAAATTTATCCTATTAATTTTCAAATTTCATTATTCCTCCTTCTCTCCTCTAAAAGTGAATTAGTTTTGTAGCACTTTTATTTGCTTGCTGCAGTAATGAATATTTTGTGGGAATTTTGTAGATTTGCCACACTAACCCCGTATATTTGTGGCAATTCATGTTTTGGTGCAATTATTTGAAATTCTTAACATTTTTGTGACAATTGAAATTCGTCACAGATGAATTGTACAAAAAAAAAATTGAATTTGCTGTAGTGTAATTACGAAATTAAACAAAAAAATTCAAGTAGACAATGAGCAACAATGTATTAACGATGGTGGGCCTCAATTAGGCTTCCAACTTTTGGATTTGATACTCATCTCAAGATCCTAACACTTAAATTGACCTTTCGATTTAGACTTGAGAGAGTTTACCTCTCAACTCCTAAGCCCTCATCCTGATAAAACATTCTTTTATCACACTCTTATCTCAATACCACTTAACTAAGAAATAGCTCAAGTGAATAATGTTACAATTTTAAGCTTAATATTTCTTGCTCATGTACTTGGTTCGTACATATCTTTCCCTGCTCCCAAGTTCTTGAAAGATTATATACTGCTTATTCAAAGAAGCAGCCATTTGATCATGATTCATTACCATGGTTCGTACGGAATAATGTGATTAGATATGTCGCACTAATAATAACATTATATATAAAATGAGTTAATTTATCACTTATAAAATCATAGGATGCCACCATTTCATATATATTGCAAGAATGTTCATTATCATCAGAATCAATATGTCATTCATGAAGTCAACAGCCTCGACCTTTTCGATAATAACAAACAATGGCACGAAAGTATAAAGTAGAATCGGAGGACATATATATACTTACCATTATCATCTTTTTCTCCCCTTTGGCATCATTAACAAGAAATGTGGACTATCATGACACATTAATAGATCAATAGAGTGGTTCCCTATTAATATAACACTCATAAATAGTAGACCATCAAAATTAGTGACATATGTGACTTACCTTTCTCATGAAATAGCACAAGAGTTGATGATCGTGTGAGACATTAATAAATTAGAAGGTCAATCATTCAAAACTTTTTATGTCTCCTTTTCTAAAAAATAATTGAACCATGTGATACTCGTTATCATTTATGATTAAAGCTTGCCTTCATATCATGTGGGTGATATACAAGGATTAGATACCAAAAAATCAATTTATCAGTCCTCCTTTCAAAAATAATAAGTCCAACATAAAATATAATGCTGCTAATATGTGCCAAAATTAATAGTCATTAAATCCTATAAATGGCTAGAGTCTTGTTATGACAACTTCGAAAACGTTTAACCAAGCTATCTCCCCCTTTAAAATAGCGGTATCACACAGAATTATGATGATAAAATATCATACAAAATATAAATTGACAATTGAGAACACTTAATGTCTCCCTTTAAAAATAAAGTCACAAGATCATCCCCATGTATACACTTGAAAGTTCATGTAAGAATTATTTACCTTGAAAATATTTTCTTCATAGAATAAGCATGCTGCTATATAGACATGGGAGATGAAAAGTATTGTGTATAGCTTCTTACTTTCAAAATGTATTTTGGGGACAACATCTGGAGGAGTCAAGATAAGTTAATGAGCTTAGCACATGTCATAGAAATGATATCATAGATCATACAACAATCAAGTTATGTCCCCTTAGAATGACTTCATAAAATGAATATGGGATTATATGTCATGTCAATAAGCTAAATCATCAAAATCGATTACATCTACCAAAACTCACTAAGACGAATCTTCTGATGCATGCATAAGATCTGGACGACAAAGAACACAATACCTTTCCCCAATTTGAGAGAACAATCTGTTGGGTTTTGTGGCCCAAAATTCAAGTACCAACACGGTGGGACCGTGCTACACAAGACACGGGCGTGTCAAGTCGAAGAACGTCCAGTCGAAGAGGACAGAAAAACGGCACGGGGGTGCCATGCCATGTGGCACGGCCGTGCCATATGGCACGGGGTGACCGTGCCACGTGGCACGGTCGTGCCCCGTGTTTTTACGCCGCCTCTCTCGGAAGGCGGTTAGAGTTCTGTTCAAGGAGGGATTCCACCTGGCGGCTAGGGTTGCATCCTAAGGGGGCAAAACCCTATTTTTTAGACCCTATATAAAGAGGGTCAAGCCTAGGATCTGAAATATCTCCAGTACTCATACATACATTGAGAGGTAGAAGCACTTTGTGAGAGATTACAATAGAGAGGTTGTAATTCTGCTCTTAGATCAAATCACTGTGGTGATTGTGATCGTGTTATGTTCTTCCTGCTCATAGTGAATTGTTCTGGTGCTGTCGCCGTCCGTGGTTTTTCCCGCATTGGGTTTTCCACGTTAAATCTCTTGTCTTCTTACTTCTATTTTCTGTTATTCACTTGAATTCTGAATTTCTAATTCATCCTATTACTTCCGTTATTATTGTTACTCTGATATTAATCCTAACAAGTGGTATTAGAGCCAGGTTATAGGTTGTCTTCTATCATGAAGGTAGATATTCCGAAATTCGATGGGGAGATTAGCTTTAATCTCTGGAAGGTGCAGATGAGAGCAGTTCTCATTCAGCACGGGTTGTGGAAGGTTCTGAAGGGACCTCACGTAAAACCTGAGAAGATGACAGAAGAACAGTGGGCTGAAGATGTAAAGAAGAGACGTGGGTCGTTGACGGAGGACGAATGGGAGGAACTGGAGCTGAAAGCAGTTTCAGCCATACAGTTGTGCTTGGCACCACATGTTCTGCGAGAGGTGCTAGATAAGACAACTGCGGTGGATCTTTGGGCTCGGCTGGAGGAACTCTACATGACGAAGAGTCTCGCCAACAAGATCCGTTTGAAGGAAAGGTTGTACACCTTTCGTATGGCTGAAGGTACTCCTGTCCAAAAACACTTGAATGAATTTAATTCTATTCTAGTAGATTTGGAGAGTTTGGATGTTAAAATTGAGGATGAGGATAAGGCCATTCTGCTTGTTGTGTCTCTACCCCCTTCCTACAAACACTTTAAGGAAATCATGTTATATAGTAACTCGGATACTATATCGTTTGAGGATGTGAAGTCTAACCTGCTGTCTAAAGAAAAGTTTGACCAAGACATCCATGCTGATCAGTCTGAGGGATTAGTTATCAGGGGTAGAACCACTGAGAAAGGGGGGAACGGTAATAAGAAAAAGAACCGTTCTAAATCAAGGAATCCTCACTCTAACAAAACCTGCCACAACTGCAACAAATTGGGTCATATTAAGGCTAACTGCTGGAAATTAAAGAAAAAGAATGGGAAGGAGGATAAGGAGAAAACTGCTACAGCTGATTGTGTAGTAGAGTCGGAGTCTGATGGTGATGTGTTACTTGCTACTTCTTTGGCTACCACCTCCGAAAGGGAAGTGGATGTTGATTGGGTTTTAGATTCTGGTTGTACGTTTCACGTGTGCCCTCATAAGGAGTGGTTTGTCACCTATGAGGCAGTTGACACTGGGTTGGTACTTATGGGTAACAATGCTAAATGCAAAGTTGCAGGGATAGGTACTGTTCAGATAAAAACCCATGATAGGACAATTAGAACATTATCTAAAGTGCGCCACATACCTGACATGACTCGTTGTTTAATATCCTTGGGTACTCTTGAGACTAATGGTTGCAGGATTTCGATGGAAAATGGTGTCCTAAAGGTAACTAAGGGAGCCATGGTGATAATGAAAGGATTGAGGCAAGGCAATCTCTACATTCTACAAGGAACTACAGTTACAGGTGTAACTGCAGTTGGTACAATAGATGATACAAAGTTATGGCACATGAGGTTGGGCCATATGAGTGAGAAAGGGATGACCATTCTGGGTAAGAAAGGTTGTCTTGGTAACGCCAGTACGGGTAAGCTCGATTTTTGTGATCACTGCGTCTTTGGGAAACAAAAGAGGGTAAGTTTCTCGAAAGCAACACACCGTACTCAGGGGATCCTCGACTACATTCATTCTGATTTGTGGGGCCCTTCAAAGGTTCCTTCTTGTGGAGGTAAGCGTTACATGTTAACTTTTGTTAACGATTTCTCACGCAAGATTTGGGTTTACTTCTTGAGACAGAAAAATGAGGCATTCTCCATGTTCAAGAAGTTCAAGGCTCTGGTTGAAAACCAGACTGGGAGAAAGATCAAGAAACTTAGGACTGACAATGGTCTTGAGTTCGTTGAGTCAGAGTTTGAAGAGTTCTGCACGAAAAATGGCATAGCTAGGCGCAAGACGTTGGTTAGCAAACCACAGCAAAATGGGGTTGCAGAACGAATCAACAGGATTCTACTGGAGAAAGCTAGATGTATGCTTTCACATGCCGGGCTTTGGGATCGCAAGGCCTTTTGGGCAGAGGCTATTTCTATAGCCTGCTACCTGGTAAATCGTTCGCCACACACCTCCATTGACTTCAAAATCCCAGAAGAAGTATGGTCAGGTAATCCTGTTGATTATTCTAATTTAAGAATATTTGGATGTCCTGTATTTGCCCATGTGAATAATGGAAAATTAGCCCCTAGGGCTGTCAAATGCATGTTACTTGGATATGCATCTGAGTCTAAGGGACACCGCATGTGGTGTCCTCAGTCTAAGAAAGTAATTCAAAGCAGGGATATTACTTTCAATGAGACTGCTATGTTATCTTCTGGGAAGAATATTGTTGTTCCTTCTACTGATGCAGGTAATCAGGAAGATGCCAATGTGGAGGTAAAGATGGAGACCGTAACAGCTCAAGGTGGAGCTACTAATCAACCCAATAGGGAGGCCCAGGTTACTGAACCTGGAACCATCAGTCCCAATCAACGTCAGGAGGAGGTTGCCCATTCTATAGCTCGTGATCATCCTCGAAGGGAGATCAGAAGACCTGCCCGTTGCAACGATGATGAGGGGCTGATAGCATACGCACTTTCAGTTGCAGAGGAAGTGCCTGAAGGTGCTGAACCTTCAAATTATACTGAAGCAATCACTTGCTCAAGTTCACCTAACTGGATCCTAGCTATGCAAGAAGAGATGGAAAGTCTACAAAAGAACCGAACACGGGAACTCTGTGAACTGCCTAAAGGCCGAAGAGCCTTAACTGCCAAGTGGATCTACAAGAAGAAAGAAGGAATTCCTGGAGTTGAAGATGCAAGATGGAAGGCACGGTTTGTTGTTCGTGGTTGCAATCAAAGGGAAGGTATTGACTACAATGAGGTCTTCTCCCCTGTTGTTAGACATACCTCTATTCGAGCCCTTCTTGCATTTGTCACATTGTTTGACTTGGAGTTGGAGCAGCTTGATGTGAAAATCGCATTCCTACATGGAGAGCTGGAAGAAGAAATTTACATGAGACAACCTGAAGGGTTTGCAGTTCCTGGGAAGGAACAATTGGTATGTAAATTGCAAAAGTCCTTGTATGGACCCAAGCAAGCTCCAAGGCAGTGGTATAAATGTTTTGATACATTTATGACTGATAAAGGATATACACGTAGTAGATATGATAATTGTGTGTACTTTAGATAGTATTCTGATTGTACTTTTATTTATCTACTACTGTATGTCGATGATATGTTGATTGTTTCTAAAGACAAGACCTTAATTGGCATGCTGAAATCTTAACTCAGTAAGGAATTTGAGATGAAAGACTTGGGTGCAGCAAAGAAGATACTGGGCATGGAGATTCACAGGGATCGGAAAGCAGGTAAACTGTACTTGTCTCAAGAACGGTACCTTGAGAAAGTACTAAGTAAATACAACATGGACAACTGCAAGGCAGTTTCCACACCACTTGCTGCACACTTCAGGCTGTCTGCAGGATGCTGCCTGCAAACAGAGGAGGACATCAGAAGAATGTCCAATGTACCTTATTCTAGTGCTGTTGGTAGTTTGATGTATGCTATGGTTTGCACTAGACCAGACTTATCACATGCTGTAAGTGTGGTAAGTAGATATATGCACAATCCTGGGAAGGATCACTGGGAAGCTGTGAAATGGATCCTTTGATATGTGAAGGGTGCCATAGGGAAGAGGTTGGTGTTTGATAGAAACAAAGCTGATACATCCGATGTTGTAGGCTTTGTTGATGCTGATTATGCTGGTGACTTAGATAGAAGGAGGTCCATATCTGGGTATATCTTTATCATGTGTGCAAGTGCTATCTCCTGGAAAGCATCATTGCAGTCTATTGTAGGCTTGTCTACTACTGAAGCTGAGTACATTGCTGCTACCGAAGGGGTAAAGGAAGCTACCTGGCTAAGGGACCTTGTGATCGAGCTCGGAGTCCCACAAGCTCCGACTGTTGTGTTTTCTGATAGTCAGAGTGCCATCCACCTGACTAAGAATGATGCCTACCACTCGAAAACCAAGCATATTAGTGTGAAATACCACTACATTAGAGACACAGTTGCTGCAGGTGAAATAACAGTGAAGAAGGTTCACATGTCAGAAAATCCTGCAGACATGTTAACCAAGCCTCTACCATTGACTAAGTTCGAGCATTGTTTGGACTTAGTGGGTATTCACAGCCATTAAGTGCCCATCGGGGCATTGCCCCTAGGGAGGGGGTGTTACCCTTCGGGGTGCGATGACAGAGTCAAAGAGCAGTGATTGGAGATTTTGGTCCAAGGTGGAGATTGTTGGGTTTCGTGGCCCAACATCCAAGTACCAGCACGGTGGGACCGTGCTACACAAGACACGGGCGTGTCAAGTCGAAGAACGTCCAGTCGAAGAGGACAGAAAAACGGCATGGGGGTGCCGTGCCACATGGCACGGGGTGACCGTGCCACGTGGCACGGTCGTGCCCCGTGTTTTTACGCCGCTTCTCTCGGAAGGCGATTAGAGTTCTGTTCAAGGGGGATTCCACCTGGCGGCTAGGGTTGCATGCTAAGGAGGCAAAACCCTATTTTTTAGACCCTATATAAAGAGGGTCAAGCCTAGGATCTGAAATATCTCCAGTACTCATACATACATTGAGAGGTAGAGGTACTTTGTGAGAGATTACAATAGAGAGGTTGTAATTCTGCTGTTAGATCAAATCACTGTGGTGATTGTGATCGTGTTGTATTCTTCCTGCTCATAGTGAATTGTTCTGGTGTTGTCGCCGTCCGTAGTTTTTCCCGCATTGGGTTTTTCACATTAAATCTCTTGTCTTCTTACTTCTGTTTTCTGTTATTCACTTGAATTCTGAATTTCTAATTCATCCTATTGCTTCCGCTATTATTGTAACTCTGATATTAATCCTAACACAATCAAAACAATGTAATTCCAAGAAACCAAGTCTAATGTCGAATACCTGTTAATTTTACACATTTTGAAGCCAAAGATGCAGTTCAAGATTCTGAGCCGTTTTCAAGTTCTTGATATTTCAATTTAACCCATGTGTTTTGGCAATTTCATGTAAGCAGTCAATCCAACCTTCTTTCAAGATCTTGAAATTCAGGGCCTTGAAATTGCAAAGTCAACTCCTTTCATGGTTCTAGCTTATTTTCATTTTCGGAAAATAATTCTCTACAAAACTCTTGATTTCATCGTCAATAATAAGAAAGGATTCCCTCCCAATTCATGCTATAAAAACTATGTAAAAGATTAAATTCATGGGTATGTAATTCTTTAGGTACGAGGGCACATAGAGCATGGAAAATTTGCAAACCAAATTTATCTCGACTCCATTAAGGAATGCGGGAGTGCAGTATGAGCAATATATCCTAGCATATCAAAATAGTAAGTGCGCTAGAATACATGTTCTCTTCCCCTTATCAAAATATATGCAATATCAATTTTGAGGATTACAACAATTCAAATTCTTTACTCAAGGGAAAAAGCACTAAAAATATGTCGTCTTCCCGCTTCAAGAATAATTAATCATGGATCATTTATGGGGTAAAGTATAATCTAGTTCATGCCAAAATTCAATATCAAATAAATATAATATCCATAGTTAAAATCATAAAATTCTAAAAATACGTATAACCATTGGGATTATAGAGATTATACTGATAGATTAAGCTTTCTCTGTCCCTTGATGACAACGTTTAGAACATATGAAGCCAACATAAGTAAAGGGCAAGGATATGTATCATTGATAAAAATCACTTAGATAATAGAATATGTAAATTACGATATCCCTGGCCTGCCCTAAAAATAATTGGATTATGCAATATCATGTATAGAAATTTTAAAAGATTGCATATAAGAGATCAAATAATTTTTCTCGCTTTCAATGAATTTCTTAAGAGAACAAACATCATGCTATATGCCAATGAATTCAAAAAATAATATTATCAAAATCAATCCCATTGTCACAACTTATAGACTTATATTTCTTATGGATCCACGCATACATTCGATCACGAGAGATATTAATATATGAATTGAATATGTTATCTAACTCTCCTCCTTTTGAGAATAATCTAAACTAACTCTACTGAGATAAGCTGTACTAATTGAGCGCACATAACATTATTTATGCCAAAGTTCAATCGGGTACATCATATCAATGGCAGTAAAAAGGATTAAATGCCAACTAAGAGTCAATAATTATACACATGGATTAAGAAATTCAATCAACTATGTACATGGAAAAACAGGTTGAAACTTGTAGCCACGTATAGAGATAGGACAAAACAAATAAATATAAGCATGGATCTAGACTCCCTAGTTGAGGTGAGTTAGTTCTTCACTAATTGCTTCTCATGGTATCAAAACCTAGGAATCCTTAATTTTTTTTCTATTTCTTTGGGGTTCAAACATTAGCCACCTTCTCTCCCATCCAACCTGCCAAAAACTCTGTACTCTCGCACTCACTGGAAATTTTGGCTTTTCTATCACCTATCTTGGCATCCTCTTACTTCAGTCTTGCGACCACTTCAGTCTCCACTGATGCCACGGCTCCATCCACCCCAGTTCGACCTTAACACTCTCAACCACCGCAGCCCTAGCCCCTTTGAAGACCTTGTGGATGTCCTGCTTTGCTCGGTTTCATTTATATACACCATGTTTGTAGGTCTTTCAATCTTTTTGACTCCGTATTAGCACTCTCTGGAGCTACCCTCTTCCCCCAGCCAGCTTCTACCATTGTCCCCTTGTTTGTATTGCTTTGGGCTTCGCTTCCCCTAGTTCGGGTTTTCTGGATCTTGTTGCATGGTTCCAAGCCTCCCTCTGCCCTTGACCATGTCCTCTCTTAGCTACATGTGGTGCATCTCAATGGTCCTACCACCCATCATTTCTATTTTCCTCCTCCTTGCCGAGCCTTTGCATTAATATTAATATTACAAGCTTCATGGTACCCCTAGCCTCCATCGATGATTCCCTAAATTGGAGGATGTAGTTCACAGTTTCCTTAATATCCTATAATTAGCTAGGCTTAGTTCACGACTCCATCCTCCACCATTAACTACCATGTATGACGGAAATGGGTGGACCTGCAAGTTATTGATATATTGTTTTCTCATTGGCTTTGGGTTGACCCAATGCTTTGCTCTCTGGCTTTTGCTTCTATTTTGGGTAATATGCTTGTCAAGGGCAGAGACTTACTTCATTCCTACCAAATTAAAGAAGCAAGCATCCTAGTCCATGGATTCTTTTCTTTAGGAGATAAAACAAATACAGTTGAGTCTCTTGTTACTATTAACTCGTGTTTGACTGATTAGGAACTGGTTCAATACATGATAAATGGCATGGATGTTAAATACTAGATTTTTGTGACAGTTGCTACATACTTTGGAGGGTATCTTACCTTTGATGAACTCTGCACAAGCTTATCATGTATGTACCTCAGGTTCTACATATGCATGATTTATCATCTTCGATTGGATTCTCTTAGCCTCCCCTAGCCACCTCTACTACTTCTTCAATTTTTATCTACAATTCTTGTAATGCTTCAAACAATTTCAATTCAAGTACTGGTCATTCCAACAACATTGGATGTGGTCATGGCAACAACTGGCATGGCAATCATTCTAATCAGGCCCGTAATCATGGTTAAGGTAGGGTGCATAACAACAATGATAGTTAGGGAACACAGCATTAGCCTACCACTTCTAAGCTACAGGCTTCAATTGCATCAGCTATATCCTCAAACTTTAGTGATCGCATTGGTCTCATTACTTTGGATATTTCACTTTCCTCCATAAGTATTTACCCACTTTAGGCTGGAGCACTCTCACTACTATTCAGTCTGGTGAATCTAACGAAGCTCTTTGGTATCCCGATTCAGCCTTCTCATCCTAACTCTTGATGCAAAGCAAGTTCTAAACTTCGGGCTACTCTCACTAGTAAGGGTCCTGAACCAAGTTGGTTCAATATTAACCCTAGGTCAAGAACTAGGGCCCCTAAGGTCAATATTGACTTGGGGCCTTAAGAAGGTCCAAGTAGGATTATCAAAAGTGGTTGGGTCATTAGTAGCCCTAAATAAGGACTTAACCACTGAATCCTCCCAAAACCACCTCATTAGCCTATTTATAGTTTCTAGGCAGAATATTTTGCTTCACTACTAGCTCAAATTTAAACTGGCAATAAGCTCTAATTTTTATAAATTATGCGTGGATGGAAAGCCCTGAATGTCATTTTTCAATGAGTCGTAAATCACACTCAAATGCCACGAATTGAGGAAGTTATGGGCTAAATACTAAGCAAGGGTTGGTCCAATACCAGAAAATGCACAGTTCTGATTATGGGCTTAATTAAAAAGGTTACGGCTGTAATTTTGGAGATTAATTAGAATATGATAATTCTTTACACCCATAGAAAGAATGACAAGTGGCGGCATTTCCATTGGTAGAGTAAAGCCTACTTAAGGCCCTCTAGAAGATGGAGCATGAATCCCAGAAAATACAGCTCATAGGGATTGCAATCCTCTTAAGCATCTTGATTTATCTGTCTAGGATATTTTGTATGCCTCTTATTGACCCACTTTCCCACTAATGTACAGCTAATTCCACCTCTAATTGAGTATTTATAAACCCAATTGCCTCCATGAAACTTCAGACTTGATGAATGATATTAGAGCTTGAAGCTTGGTTTCCCTCAAAATCTCAAAATCTTTATCTCTCTTAGGAGAGTAGTGATTTGAGCCTTTGTTTTAATCTAATCCTTTATGCTAAGGTTTTAGAGCGTTAGAGGATGGGTTGATATATTTTCTCGCTACTTATTTCAAGCATTGAATCTTCTCCATTAGAGGCTTTTCTTTGCTTAGGAATTCTCTTTCTCTCTTGGTTCTTCATTGAAAAGATTGGTCTTCAACATCCATTGGACTCATCTATATACATTTCTTACCTTTATTTGGTCAAACGAAATTCAGTATGGATCATTTGGTATCAGAGCAAAATGTTCTTTCCTCTTGGTGAGAAGCAAATCCATCAATCCTATGTTTTGATTTGCTTAAATTTTCTGCCTTTTTCTTTAGTTCTCCTTCTCTAAATCTCATATCTAGCCCATAAAGAACTGTAAAATACCCTAAACACAGCTCTTAAACCCAAAAAAAAAAACCTCAATACTTCCACAAAAAAGGCATCATAAAATCTAGAAAATTACCCGGGATAGTCATCTTTACGGACAGTCCGGAGTGACCCACATGGATTGTGGCAGTGCCTTTGACATTTTTTTTTTTTAATTCTAGATACCACATGACCCCTCTGTGGTGATCCCCACACCCCGTGGTCCCTATTCTTTACTTCTTTCCATCCTTTTTCATCTTTCACCTCACAAATTACTACCATGGCTAGCAAGGGAGAAGCTTCTCACCCTAAGAACAATCCTCTTGAGCAAACCCTTAAGATAGGTAGGGTCCTTATGGAGCTTTAAGAGCAAATGAGGAAGTTCCCTCAAAACGTTGCACAAATAAAGTAATCCACACCACGAAACCCTTACTGATGAGGCTACGATGCTCATCCTCTTGACATTGAATACTCTTTCTGCCATGAAGACTTTGATAATGAGGAAGGAAGACGAAGAAGAACAAGGCATCTAAGGGATAACCTTTAGGATATCAAAGTTAGGGTTCTAGAATTTGATGGCAATCTCAACTGGGAGAACTATCTTAATTGGGTTCAAACCCTTGATAGGATCCTTGAACTCAAAGATTACATTAATGAGAAAGCCTTTAAATTGGTCATTCTTAAGTTGAAGGGGTATGCTTCATTGTGGTATGAATATTTGAAGAAGAACAACGCTACGGAAGCCAAATCTAAAATCAAGACTTGGTCCAAGCTCAGGAAGCATATAGACAAGAGACTTCTACCCCCTTCTTACAAATAAGAACTCTACTTCAAGATCACCTCTCTCAACCAATAGAATCTGAAGATAGAAGAGTACATTAGGAAGTTTAAACAACTCTAAATAAGGATTAGCTTGGATAAGAACTCAAACTCAAGATTGCTAGGTTCATTAAAGGATTATCTCCTAGCAGTGCTAACAAGGGAGATTTACAACCTTGCTTATGCTTTGGTGATGTGTGCTATCTAGCTATCAAGGTGCAGAAGCAACTTAAGGATCGAAAACCCTTTTAAACCACTTCCTCTATTCGTTCTTTAAGTATCCCCAAGGGTTAATCTACCCCTGACAAAGCTATCACTACCCCCTATATCTGTCAAAACTCTTGAAGTAAACGGATTGCTAGTGAACCACTCAAGAGATTGGAGGGTAAAACATGTTTCAAATGTTATGGCTATAGGAATTTCCAAGCAGATTGTCTTAACTGAAGGACTCTCACCATTACAGAGGTAAAAGAAATTCAAGCTATTGAAGAAGCTACTAGTGAATAGCAAGTAAAGGATGAAGATCAAACTTTGAACACTCTGGATGTGAGTGAGCTCTTGGTAATTTGAAGAGCACTCCATGTCTAAGAGGCTGCTTGTGAGCCAAGGTAAAAAGCGTAAATTTTCCATACCCGATGCACTATTAGATGCAAGGTGTGTGAGCTCATTGTTGATAGATGAAGTTCTACCAATGCAGCTTCCACAACACTCATTAATAGACTTCAATTACTCACCAAGGTACACCCCACCCTTTATTCTCTCAAATGGCTCAAACAAGGAAACGAGGTAACCGTTTCTAAACAAGCACTTATTGCATTTTTGGTTAGTCCATATTGTCGTGAAGTGCTTTGTGATGTCCTTCCTATGGATGCATATCACTTGTTACTTGGTAGGCATTGGTTATTTGATAATCATGTGATTTATGATGGGCATGCCAAAACATATGCATCAAGTACATGGGACGAAATCTTACTTAACATCGCTACCTCCACTTAAACCCCTCAAATCTAACCTTGGGAAGGGAAGTGAGAAAAGCCTATTCATGGGTGAGACACTGGTGGAGAAAGCCATTAGTCAGAGCAAGCCTTTATTTGCCTTACTTATAGCAGATTCAAACACAAGTGAGGGGGTAAAACCCATGCATCCCCTAGGTCAATCACCCCTGAGAGAGTTTGAGGATATATTCCCCAATGATTAACCCCCAAGGTCTCTTCTTGGAGAGGAATCGAGCACCAAATTGATCTCCTACCGAGTACTCCTTTTCCAAACAAACCGGCGTATAGGTGCAATCCCAATGAATCAAAAGAGCTTTAACCACAAGTTTAAGAATCACTTGACGTGGGTACATTAGGGAAAACTTGAGTCCATGTTCGGTTCCCGCCCTTTTGGTACCTAAGAAGAATGGCACTCGCCGTATGTGTATTGATTCTAAGGCCATAAACAACATCACCATCAAGTATCGATTCCCTATCCCTCGATTAGATGATATGCTTAATAAGTTACATGGGTCTAAGGTCTTTTCCAAACTTGACCTTCGAAGTGACTATCGCCAAATTAGAATGAAATAAGGAGATGATTGGGGAACTACTTTTAAGACCAAGTATGGGTTATATGAGTGGCTTGTGATACTTTTTGATCTATCTAATGCTTCTAGCACCTTTCTGAGGCTTATGAATAAGGTCTTGAGGCCATTCATTGGGAAGTTTATTGTGGTATATTTTGATAATACGTTAGTGTATAGTTATGATGAAACTTCTTATGCGAAGCATGTTTCTCAACTGTTCTAAGTATTAAGACAACAAAATTTATATGCTAAACTTGAGAAGTTTTAGCTATTCTTTCCTCCATTATCTTTCTTGCCTATTATCGTGTCTGGTGAGGGAATTCAAGTTAATGAATCTAAAGTTAAGGCTATCAAGAGTTGTCATACTCCTACCTCCATCAGGGAAGTGCGAAGCTTCCATGGGTTGGCTTCTTTCTACTACCAGTTCACCAAAGACTTTAGCTCTATTATGGCTCCCTGGACTGAGTGCATGAAAAAAGGAAGCTTAGAGTGGACAAAGTTCACCCAAGGAGGCTTTAAAGCCGTCAAGGATAGGCTTTGTTCTGACTCCTATCTTAGCTCTTCCCAACTTCGATCTTCTTTTTGAAGTTGAGTGTGATGCTATTAGTGTGGTCCTCACTCAAGATGCCCGCTAGCTTTCTTTAGTGAGAAGTTCAATGGTTCGAGATTCAACTACTGCACTTATGACAAGGAATTCTATGTCATTGTTAGGGCATTGGAACATTGGAGCCGTTACCTCAAGCCTAAGCCCTTTATACTCCATTCGACTCATAAGGCATTGTCCTACATTAATAGTCAACATAAGTTGAACTCATAACATGCCAAGTGGGTTGAGTTCATTCAATCTTTTACCTTCTCTTCTAAGTATAAAAGTAAGAAACAGAATGTTGTGGCCGATGCCTTATCAAGGGGATATGCTCTCCTTTTGGTCCTTGAAGCCAACGTTCTTGGTTTTCATTCCATCAAAGCTTTACACCATGAGGATGAAGACTTCAAGGAAATGCTGGAGAATGCTTCTAAAATTGGCTCTTTCACTCTACAAAATGGTTTCCTCTTCCCCCCCCCAAAAAAAAGATGGAGGAGCCTCAACTGAACACTTTGGAATGAATAATGCCCTTGAGATAGTCAAGGAGACTTTTTGTTGGCCCAAGATAAGTGGGAATGTTCATAAGTTGATCTTAAGATACAACATTTATCACATGACTAAGAATCATTTCCATCAAGGTCTCTACACTCCTCTTTCGATCCTCTCGAGGCCTTAGGATGACATCAGCATAGACTTCATTGTAGTCCTTCCAAGAACCCCATGGGGAAAAGGTGCTATCATGTTACTGGTGGATTGATTCTCTAAGATAGCTCACTCCATTGCATGCCATAAGAGTGATGATGCTACCTACATTGCGGACCTCTTCTTTCAAGAAATTGTGAGGCTTCATGGTATTCCACGAACCATCATAGCAAATTGGCATGCTAAACTTCGATCGCACTTTTGGAGATCCCAATGGAGACTCGTGGGGACTAAGTTTCTCTTTAGCACTACTTACCATCCTTAAACGAATGGAAAAACGGAGTGGACAAATAGAACTCCCACAACCTTGCTAAGGGATATGGTGAGTCCGAGTTTGAGGGATTGGGATGTCAAGCTTGCTCACGCTGAATTCGCCTACAATAGGGCTCCTTCCTATGCTACCTCTCACTCTACCTTTGAAGTATGTTGTAACTTAATCCCCTTACTCCCATTAATATTATTCCTATTCCTCAAGGATCAAGGATGATTTTTAAGGCCAAAACAAGAGCTAAAGAATTGAAGAAGCTACATGAGCACGTGAGAGCACAAATTAAGAAAGTGAATAAGCAATACAAGCATAAGGCTAACAAGAACCGCTCACACCTTGAGTTCAAATCGGGTGATCTTTTGTGGTTGCATTTGAGGAAGGAAATGTTCCCTTCAAGAAGAAAGAATAAGCTCATGTTTAGGAGAGATGGTCCATATGAGGTGGTGTAAAAGGTGGGAGAGAATGCGTACAAGATTGAGCTACCAGGAGATATGCAAATATCCACCACCTTTAATGTTGGAGATCTCACTCCTTATCTTAACGACAATGAAAAACATGATGAAGATTTGAGGACAAATCCCCTTCAAGGGGGAGGGGTTGAAGTGGAGCAAGTTTCAAACTTGGGCCTACTCTCACTAGTGAGGGTCTTGAACCAAGTTGGTTTAATATTAACCCTAGGTCAAGGACTAGGTCTCCGTAGGTCACTATTAACTTGGGGACCTTGAGAAGGTCCACCTAGGATTAGAGAAGGTAATTGTACCATTAGTAGCCCTAAATAAGGAGTTAATAACTTAATCCTCCCAAAACCACCTCATTAGCCCATTTATAGTTTCTGGGCAGAATACTTTGCTTCATTTCTAGCTCAAATTTAACCTGACAAATGAGCTCCAATTTCTATGAACTATAGATGGATGGAAAGCCCTGAATGTCTATTTTTCAAAGTGTCTTGATTCGCACTCAAAATCCAAGTATTGAGGAGGTTATGGGTTAAATATCGAGCAATGGTTGGTCCAAGACTGGAAAATATATGGTTCTGATTATGGGCTTAAGTAAAGAGGGCACAGCGATAATTTTAGAGGTTAATTAGTATGGGATGATTCTTTATAGGAAGAATCAACAAGTGGTCATATCTCCATTGGTGGAGTAGAGCCTACTTAAAGCCCTCTAGAAGATGGGGGATGAATCCTGAAAAATACAGCTCATAGTGATCATAATTATCTTAAGCATCTTGATTTGTTTTTCTAAGATATTTTGTAAGGCTCTTATTGGATCACTTGTCCCACTAATGTACAGCTAACTTCTCCTCTAATTGGGTATTTATAGACCCAACTACCACAATGAAAATTCAAATTTGATGAATGATATGAGAGCTTGAAGCATGGTTTTCCTCAAAATTATCATCTTTTTCTCTCTTAGGAGGGTCATGATTTGAGTCTTCCCTTTAATCTAATCCTTGGTGTTAAGGCTTTAGAGGGTTAGAGGGTGAGTTAAATTATTTTCTTGCCACTTATTTTAAGTATTGAATCTTCTCCATTAGAGGCTTTTCTTTACTTGAGAATTCTCTTTCTCTCTTGGTTCTTCTTTAGAACGATTGGTCTTCAATATCAATTAGGCTCATCTACATACATTTCTTACCTTTATTTGGTCAAATGAAATTTAGTATGGACCAACTCCTATGGAAGGTATTCTTTCTGCTAAACTCCCTTACACTGACTTAGATTTTGTTCTTATTGGTAATGGAACTCATTTGACTATTTGCTATGTTGACCAAGCGCATTTACCCACTTCTACCTTACCCCTTACTCTTAATAATTTTTTGCATGTGCTACCTTTAAAGTATAACTTACTTTGTGTTCAAAAATTATGGAAAGATAATAACTGTGAAGTTGGTTTTGACCCCTCTCAAGTGCATATTAAGGACAGGGCAATTCGGACAAGTCTTCTTCACGGTACCACTGATGGTGGCATTTACCAACTTCTTGCTTCCATGTCACATTCTGCCCTTCTTGCTATTCATGCCTCCCAGGATGTTTGGTATCATTGTTTTGGTCATTGTGGATGTTATGTCTTAAATACACTTAGGCGTAAGAATCTTGTTTCTCCCACTTCTAAATTTAGTAAAAAATGCAGCTCCTATAAGTTGGCAAAGCTCATCATTTACCCTTTCATAATGATGAGCACTATTATGGAACTTCTTTTCATTTAGTGCATTCTAATGTTTGGCAATCACCTGTGCTTTGTGATTTACATTTTCGACATTATGTTATGTTTATTAATGACTGTGCAAAGTTCACTTAGATTTATCCTATAAAAAATAAGTCTAAAGTGTTTTAGCTTTTTTGTGCTTTTCAACCGCCAGATAAGACTATTTTTGACCATAAAATCAAACTATTTTAAAGTGATGATGGGAAAGAATTTGAAAACAACTCCTTTAAGTACCATTTTGTTTAATATGGATCTTATTTTTGAAAATCTTGACCCAAACCCTTGAGACAAATGGAGCTATTTAAAGGAAGCATCATCATGTTATTGAAATGGAACACATTTTCTTGCTTAATGCACATCCTCTTAGAAAGTTCTAGGTAGATACTACTTACGCTACCACTTTATCACAAATTAGCTTCTGACTCCCCTTTCAGATGGTTACTCTCTAGATGAAAAATTTTTCACAAAATCCCTGATGCACCTTTTTATGGGTTTTTGGGGGTGAGTGTCCTCTCACTATCTTCAATAATCCAAACAAGTTAGAACAATGATCCAAGCACTGTGCCTTTCGTGGCTATGCTTCCAATTATAAAGGCTATCAGTATCTTAATCCTACTGAGGGTTGTGTCTATATCAGTCGTTACGTGTTGTTCCATGAAGATGTCTTCCCCTATCTTGAGTTATAATCCTAGTAGTAAAAGCCTAAAATGTTATTTCTCTTAACCTTACTTATGTGCCTAATCCCTTCTCACTTGATTTTACCACTATTTTCCCAGCTTTACTATGCATTCCTAGCCTCTAACACACTCTAACCTAGCATTTGGGCCTGTCCTTGAGTTTGTTGCCTAAGTCCAACCCATCAACGTTGCTTCCTCCCCAGTGTCTCCTACACCTCTCTCCAGGCCATCACAACCTAGCCCACATGCATCCCTCCTATTATTTCTGATACTGGCCCTTCTGCTTCAAATGAACGGGCCCATTCTCTTTGCCTACTCCAAATGGACTCCCCTATTGTCATGTCGTCTAGCACAGTCTATGATCAGGGCTCATCTAGCCTCTTGCCCTAACTGACTCTCAACCTATCCCCTTCATCACCACCCAAAAATTGTCATCCTAAGCAAAATTGTGAAAAATTTAGACTTAGTAAGCCCTATTAATTTTTGGCTTTGACTGCACATTATACATAATCATAACCTACTTTTCCACAAGCATCAAAAGATAAAAATTGGCAAATAGCGATGGTTGGAGAATTTAATGCACTTATTCAAAGTGATAGTTGGCATTTTGTTCCTTATTATGATCACATGAATTTCTTAAATTATTAGTGGATTTATTAGATTAAATATAATCTAGATGGGTCTATTGAGTGTAAAAAGGCGCGGTTGGTTAGTGGAGGTTTTGATCAACTTGCTAAGCTTGATTATATCGAGAATTTTAGTCTTGTAGTGAAGCCTGCCATAATTCATAATGTTCTCTCCATTGCCATCACCTGTGGTTGGGTCATTAGATAGCTTGATGTGAAAAATGTCTTCCTCCATTGCGATTTACATGAAGAAGTCTAGATGACTCAACCTCAGGATTCTATTCACCCAGTTATCCAAGCCATGTATGTAAGTTGAACAAGTCTCTTTATGGGTTAAAACAGGCTCCTTAAGCTTGGTTCTATAAGTTCCAGTGGTCTTCTTCTTTCTTTAAGCTTAACTTGTAGTCGCAATGACTCCTTCATGTTCATCTAACGTCGCTCCACAGATATCCTAATATTGCTCCTCTATGTTGACGGCATCATCTTTATTAGCATGTCTCTCTCCTTTGAACAACATTATCTACCTCATTTCTATTCTTAATTCCCGATGAAGGACCTCAATGATCCTCACTACTTTTTGGAGGGTATGGATTGTGTAGACTCCTTATATGTTTTTCCTCTCTCCATCCAAATATCTTTAGGAACTTCTCACAAAATTCCAGATTCACAAATTTAAGCATGTCTGCACTCTTCTTTCTTCCAGGACTGCGCTGTCTCTTACTAACTACAAACTCTTTTCCTTAACATATTTTCTAAATTTAATGCTACAATTAGGAAATTTTGATGCGTATTTATCCATTATAGTCTTCAAATTAACAGAGACAAGATTCTATAGAGGCAATTAATCAATTAAAAAATTTACCTCATTTTTCTCATTTTATAGAGTTAGTGATTCTTAAAAATCACACTCTTGCCCTTGTTTTTCTTACTTTTGGTCTTTACTAAACTATTGGATTGCTCTTATCATCGTATTTGAAGGAGAATCGAATTTGATAACTATTTTCAGCTATTCGTTCTTCTTAGGAGCAGCCATCATTCGTAAAATCCTGAATTTCTTTATTGACATTAATCATTTCACCATGCTCTTCATATGAATTATTGCCCTCTCCGATGTTATAAACATTGGACTCATTAATGACAATGGTCTCCTCCTGTTTAACCATGTCAAGATCTGAATTTTTTTCATCAATCCTATGTAACTGACAAAGAGTATTCCAAACTGTTTGGCACTTTTACAATGAAAAACTGATTGAAAAATCTCAATAGTAAAACCACAATATAGCACATTAATGGCTCTAGAATTTTTAGAAATCATCTTCTTATTGTCATCGGTAAATTGATTATTTGGTTGTTAATATTAATCGGTTCATTCTTGATAATCTCTTAAAGATTGAGACCTTTGTGCTTAATATAGAGTTCCATGATTTTCTGCCACCATCAAGATTATAACTAGCCATGGGATTGAAACTATTATACAGTTAAGTTCAAAAAATATAGCACTTGTTCTTATACTAATTGAAAGTTCAATTAGGCTAATCAAATCACCCTAGAGAGCGTGAATAGAATGATTGAAAATATTAAACTAATTATGAAATTAAATGTGGAAATTACAAGTCGACAATGCACAACGATATTTTAACAAGGTTGAGGGGCAATTATAGGATTCAACGCTATCTTCTCTTACTTGATTACAAGATCTTAGAGTCTCACTACTCTTAATATTCCAACTCCTAAATTAGCCTCACGAATTAGGCTCGGAGGAGTTGCCCCTCAACTCCTAAATCCTTGCCCTAATACAACAAGTTTTCTTACCAATCTTTTCTCTCAATACAACTTAACTAAGCAATAGCTCAAGTCAAAAAATTGCAATTAGCATCCCAATTTTTCTTGATCATGTACTTGCTTCGTGTATGTCATTCCCTGCTCTCAAGCTCTTGAAAGATAATATACTTCTTGTTCAATGAACTGACCCTTTAATCATGATTGATTGCCATTTGAGTTATGGCTATTGCGTCCTAGGTTTGGCAAGAATCCCAAATCACATGTATAGTCATTGCATCTCTTGATTGATAAATACCTTAATTGACAAATCCATCCACCAACAAAGGGACTCATTAACTGATCATTTGATTTCCATGATTTGTGCATGATCCCTAGCATTAACTGACAAAGCATATCTCCCTTGATGGTAATGTATATCATACATCTGGGAATATGTACTTTTACTTACTAGTATATATATATTTTCCAATGTGTATTTGTCATATAGACAAATTGTAATATGTAGTACTGATGTGACTTATGAGAGTATGTACTTCTAAAAGTATGATATAGGTTTTGTCCCTTGATTCACTGTGATTGGATTTAGGAAACATTTCCGTCTTTTCACCTTTACCTTAAATCTATATCTCTAGAAAATCAGCTTCTAAGCATTGTCAGCATATTAGGAGACATCTAATGACATCATACGATATAGTGGGTGTTTGGCCTAGCTTAAAAGTGGGTTCTTGACCTTGAAAAATAGAAACTAAGCCAAACATAACTATTTTCAAAAACAAAAAGCTGTTTTTCAAAAGTGATTCTCCGGATAACTGCCTCTAGAAACAAAAGCATCGTTTTACTGCTTCTACTTCTACAACTCAGGCAAGCTCTCGGCCGAGAGATGCGGAAATGATATTGCGTTTCAGATATAGGCAGAATTGCCCCTGAAGAACCTAAAAATTCCTAATCAACACCTATAAATACTCACTGCTTTCCCCCTCTCTTGCTTCAATTCACAGAACTACAATATTACGCTTTCTCCATCTTCTTCAATATAGGTCTTCTCTGCAACTTTGTTTAGATCAACATGACTCCACCTCATCAGTATCATAAAACACCATACCCAAAGAAGGAGGTGACTATCATTAATCCATGCTAATCTAATAATTTTATTCTTTTAAAATTCATAATTTGTAGTCTCTGTTCTTGGTGGGGGAGGAGTGGAATGGAGATATTGTATGTAATTCATACAACGCAGACAAATAATGGAATTTGGAATGGTATATGCCAATCTAAGGTAATATATTTTTTTAAATATTGTTTTTGTGTTGGTCTGGGCATAATTCTTTCATCCAGATCTACAATCTCTGCTCTGAATTGTTATGCAAAGATATTGAGATGGTGGTTAGTGAGTGATGGACTATAATGGGGTAAATAATAGAGTTCAGATGGGTGGAAAAGATTCAGGAAGAGAGAGAAAGAAAATGAGAAAGATAGAGCAATTCAAACTGAGCTATAAAATTTATAGGGGAAACGGTGAAATGAATGGGAGGACGAAGAAGAACTTGCTAGAGAAGGAGAAATAAGCGCTAGTGAACTTGGTGAAGGAAAATAAAGGAAACTAGAAGTGCTACAGTTATATGTCCATTTAGTTGACCCAATTTTGTGGTTCATATGCGTTGCTTCTAAATTTTGGTGTCATTCTTTCTTTGGTTAAGTCCACTGCCATGCTCTGCTTTCCAGCTCATCCCCCCACCCAAATTATAATTTCTCGATGCTCTACACATATGTCACTTTGAACTTGCTAAAATTTCCATGCCTATGTTATATTTTCTTTGATATTTAACATTTCATGACTTCTCTTGATAATTAATTTTGTTTTTAAATAAGTTTAATGAAATGGTTTTTCTTAGCAATTTGGACTTTTTTATAATTTAACTAATTATGATATAGTTTAGAAGTTTCCTCCAAAAATCTAAATTTAGTTATTAAACTTTAAAGATACTTGGCTAGGTGACTTCTCTATCAAATTATTTGTTCCCTATTTATTTTATAATTGTTGAATTTTGTCCATTCAGTTTGGCCCAATCTAACAATATTTTTTTTAATGTTTGCGTAATATTTATAATTGTTTTTCCCATAATGTTTTATATTACTTTTGTAGAGTAAGACATCAAATCTTGATCATAAAATATGTTTGGCATCATCTGAAAATAATGCTTTACTATTGGTTGTTTGTATTTTTTAATTTGAAGCTGACCAAAGAATAAAATTTAATATGTGTATTATCTCCTAGAAATACATAGAAATTGATGGTTATGAACCACCAAAAAAAAAGCAAACTCTTACTTTAGTAAAGAAATAAGAAGACATAAATAATTATAGTGTAAAACGAAAAATAACAAATTATAGATTAATTGAGAAGTACTTTAAAAAAAGTTTGGCCAAACAACTCGAAATGTTCAAAACTATTTTCATATAAATTAGGCCAAACGCTTCATAATTTTTCCAAAAACATCTTTTAAAGAAACTACTTTTACAAAACAAAAGCAGTTTTCCAAAAACTAGGCCAAACAGCACCATATACTCATATATTCGTAAATATCTCCATCTCATAATAACGTCTACCTTAAATCTGTATCTCCAAAAAATAACCTCAACCATTTTCAACATATTAGCCGATATGTAATGACATTATACAATATATTCGTAAATATTTCCTTCTGATAACGTCTATCATATCAAGATTATTAGAACAATAAATACTTTCTTTATTACATCTCGTGCTAGATAATTATGCTCGGCAAAATCAACAAAATATCTCAATTAAAAATAATATTCCTCAACTCAAGGCCAACCTGTATCAATTTAATTAATCTCATATATATCGTTTCATGTCTTCTTAAGAAATAATCCAATTGTTGGCATGGCAGATAATACAAATGGTCCAAGAATAAATAAAATAAATGTATATTTGGCCAAAATTGCATAAAATAATATGATTAGATATGTTAAACCAATAACAACATTATATATGAAGCTATTTAAATTTTTAACTATAAAATCTTAGGATACCACAATTTTGTATGTATAATAACCGTAAGATTGTTTGTTATCATCAAAATCAATATGTGATTCATGGAGTTAGCATACTAGTTATTCTAATTAATAAAAATCAATGTTAATTGACTTCATAAACGATCCTAAAATATGAAGATTTTGATCGCTTTAAGCCTACTTAATTTAGTTGATTTTTTTCAAAAAGAAAAAACGGAAATGACCCCCCTACCCGCTGTAATCAATCAGATTAATGGTTTTTAGACTGGATGTGACTAGACCTATTAGTTCGGCCAGGGTTCGGCTAAACATAGGTAGGCATATTCGGGTTCGGGTACAATACAAATTGTGTGTACTTCGGGTTCCGATAAAATAAAGGCAGGTGTATTTTGGGTTTGCAGGTTTTAGGTTGGCCCAATGAGTTTGGAGCGTTATTTTTGTTAATTGTTTTTCTTTTTTCAAAATTAAAAATTGTGCATATTTATTGCTTAAAAGTATCACTATTTGATGAAAAAACATCATAATTGTAATTTCTTAAAAGAATATTAAAAATACTCGAACTCTTCGTTACAATATATGAACGTCGTGGATAGGTGGGCAAAGAGTTGGGTCCCCTTTAGGCTGGGCGGGCCAGCTCGTACATTAAGATAAAGTTAACAATGGGTCGGTTCATTAATAGGTTAGCCCGTGTAGAGCAACTTAACAGGTTGGAGTAATTTGTCCACTAATAACCCAGTTAATAATTTGATGTCTTTGTCAAGCAACCGACTATTAGCCAATGAAGAACACTTTATTGAGAGGTCGACCATAACATGAACACGGCTAACCCATTTCCTATCACTAGCATTGTAGTTAGAGGTAAATTAGAAGGAAAACCAAGCAAAACACAATTAGAGAAGTTCAAAACATTATGTTTTTATTATAGCATCAAAAATTTAGTTTTTTATCGAGTAATTTATCTAAAATAATATTAAAAACGTTCATTTCACTAAAAATAAAATGGTACGACTTGCAGATTTTTAGTATTTGGCTTGTTTTGTTTGATTTTCTTAAGAGTAGATCGTTACTTCACATGGTTTCATACCCATTTTTTAAAGTTTTTCAATTTATAAGTTGTGTAGGATGTTGTTTTATAATAATGGAGTTGGAAAAGTAAGGTACTATTGTTTAATTTGTAAGGAGATGTTGTAGTTATATATGTCTCTCTAAACGATTGGATATAATGAATAATCATTATTGTTAAGACGATAAATAAAGGATAATTAAAGAAGAATGATACAATGTTTGAGTTAAGCGTGCGGGTTCGGGTTTGGGTTAGATTTGACACACTAATTTGTGAAATTTTTGGGTTTAGTTATTTCTTGTTCGAGTGGATAAAAGTTTATTCAACCCAAAATTCTAGATCAGTTTCAGGTCGAATTTTTAGATAGGGTTAGTTTTTGTCAGGTCTAGATGTGATTGTGTCTTCATTTTCAAAGAGAACGGTTTTGTTAATTCATAGTTAAAGAAGAGCTTTGTTTCTTGTGAAGCACATGCATGTATTCGAGAGAGAGACTTAAATTGAAAAAAAAAATGAAATTGGAAGCTAACGTGCACAAATCATTAATTACAAATGTCGTCGTAGGTTAATCGCTTGTAACTTGGTTTAGCAAATGTGTACGACCTTTCAGGTGCGTACTAATCGACATGGTGCATAACAGGATTACGGTCAAATGCGTGTCAGATCAAATGTATGTACAATTTGTATAAGTGAAATGAGTTTAACAAATAAAAGTGCTTACAAAAAGATTAAAATAAGATCGATGACTTATACTTATGTTTGTATTGTATATATATCCTATTAAAGTAGGTGTGGAGGGATCTAACGTAGTAATCTCATCTTTAAATAAAAGTGCTCATGGTTGCAAGTCTTGCCTCAAATCTTAATAGGAGAGTCTTGGAAGGCGTTCAGAGGTGATGCATTTGACTTTTTGTTGATTCTCGCGCTAAGCCATTGAGATCCTAGGCTGATCATGTTTCCCTTAATGATGAATGGTTGGGGGCATGTTGAGATTAAGTATGATCCTATGATAATAATGACGATGGTCCTCGTTCTTATGGAGCTAGGGAAGCTCATTTAAATAGGAGGGGTGAATTAAGCTAGAAGTAAGGTTTTCTTGCTAACCAAAGTCCCTGAAATTGTCTCAAATTGGATTATCATGCTCCAAATATTTTTAGATAATGACACTGTCCTCTTATTGAAGAGATATAATTTGTTAGATTAATTATTGGAAATATGCTCTATTTGGACATTGTGTGGGTGATGCTCCTTGGTTTTCAACCACAAATAAGTTTGTGGTGGAACATTGAAAGCATGTGGCTAAAATTGAGGTGTTTATACATTAGAGTGAATGATTTGTTTATTGGTTAACACAAAGGAGGACAGGGAGAGTGTTCTGTAAGGGGAACCGTGGACATTGAGGAATCAAGCTCTTATACTGAAATGGTGGTCACCTGAGCTTCACTTTGGTAAAGATGCTTTAGCTATTGTGTTTGTTTATGCCAATTTGCTAAATCTAAATCTGCAATTGTGGTCTCTTAATACTCATAGCAAGATTACGAGTCCAACTGTTGCGGAAATAGCGTAGTTAGAATGCAAATATTCAATTGGATATAATTCGATATTAAAGAGAAGTTGAAAAGAGCTGAAGAAGGCACATGATATTTACATGAAAAACCCTTCAATGTGGAGGTAAAAACGACGGACGACACGAGGAGCAAAATCCACTATTAAAATGGGTGAGGACAAGAGGGATACAAAATGTGTTTAACACTCCCTAACACCCAAAACACCCTTAAATAGAATAAGTAATCCACCCACTATTTTGGTACACCAAATATTATATAAAGTACAATATTGTTTCTCACTTGTCGGCTCATTTTCTACTACCAAGATCATCCTAATTTATAGAAGGAGAAAGAGAGCTTCAATCAATGGCATAAATTTGCCAATATCCTCACTCGGCCTTTGAAAAACATAGGTAGCACCAAAGGTCTTGATCTACTTGTTGCTTGAGCATAGAAATATTGACTTTTGATGCTCCAAAATCTTTTGCCAGCAAAATAATGGAGTTTGTGGTCAAAATATATTAAATGCCTTTGGAAATTTACCCATTTAAGCATGTGCTAGTGTAAACACTAGTTAGAAATTTGAGCCACTTTTACAAATCTCCACATTGGCTCAAATTCTTTCAGAGTAAAGAGTGGATTAAGAAATGCTCTATAGTCATCAAATATGGCTTATGAAGAATGAATGCCAACCAAGTCCAAGCAATGCTTGAACTTGGATGTAAGAACTGATTTTGTTAACATGTCAGCAGGAGTATGTGTTGTACTGATTTTCTTCACAACGACTTTGCTGTTCGCTACAATATGCCAAACAAAAATGTCATCTCGTGTCAATATGCTTGGTCCGTTCATGATATATTTGATTTTTAGTCAAATGAATAGCACTTTGACTGTCACAAAACACTATAGTGAGATCTTGTATGAGACCAAGATCACTAACCAGTCCTCTTAACCAAATTACTTCTTTTACTCCATCGGTGAGTGAAATATATTCTGCCTCGGTAGTAGACAAAGCTGCTACAGATTGTAAACTAGCTTTCCAGCTAATAGCAGAATTACACAAGGTGAAAATATAACCTGATAAAGACCTTTGTTTGTCGAGGTCACCTGCATAATCAGAATCAACATAGCCAACCACGTTGCTATGTGTCACCTTGTTCCTATCAAATACTAAGCCAATATCCACAGTTCCTTTCAGATAACGAAATATCCACTTAATCGCTTGCTAGTGTTCCTTTCCTGGATTACTCATATACCTACTCACGACACTAACAGGTTGAGAGAGATCAGGTCCATAGCATACCATTGCATACATAAGACTACCATGTACACTTGAATAAGGAATATGTGACATTTGCTCCCTTTCTTCCTCAGATTGTGAACAATGATCAGATGATAATTTGAAGTGTGGAGCCAATGGAGTACTCGCAGGCTTGGAATTGTCCATATTGAACCTTTGAAGTACGCTCTTGATATAATTCTTTTGAGGCAAAATTAATTTTTATGCTTGGCGGTCCCTATGAATCTCCATGCCGAGAATTTTCTTTGTCGCACCCAAGTCCTTCATCTCAAATTCACTGTTTAACTAGGCCTTTAAGTCATTAATTAATGATATGTCATGAGCGACAATTAACATATCATCAACATATAAGAGTAAGTATACAAAGGAGCCATCTGAAAATTTTCTATGATAAACACAATTATTATATTGGCTTCGAGAATAACCATGCCCAATCAAAAAAGAGTCGAACCTCTTATACCCTTGCCTGGGCGATTATTTTAGGCCATAAATAGACTTCCTTAAATGGCAAACATAGTCCTCCTTTCCTGGAAGTATAAAACCTTCTGGTTGTTGCATGTAGATCTGTTCTTCAAGCTCTCCATTAAAGAAAGCAGTCTTAGCATCGTGTTACTCGAACTACAGATCCTACAAGACAACTAATGTAAGAAGCACACGAATAGAAGTGTGATGGACAATAGGAGAAAACACTTCATTAAAGTCTACACCCTGTTTTTGAGTATAGCCTTTTACAACTAAGCGAGCTTCAAATCTTGCATTTTCAACATCAGGGTTGCCTTCTTTCTTCTTGTAGACTCATTTGCAACCTACATCTCTTTGGCCTTTAGGTAGCCTTACTAACTCCCAAATATCATTCTTGTGGAGAGATTCAATTTCTTCATGCATGGCAACAAGCCATTTTGAAGAATTAGGGTAGGAAACAGCTTCAGAATATGTTTGAGGCTCTCCACCTTCATCGGTTTCCTCTGCAATTGTAAGTGCGTAAGCCACCTTCATTGTATCTTCTTGGTCTTTTGATTTCTCTTCTTGGTCTATCTCGTGCAATTGAGTAGTAATCATCATGTGAATCATGCATAGTGGAATCAGGCATCTCGAGTGGTGATGATGAAGAAGAAGAAATATCTTGTCGGCTACCATTAGGCATCTCCAATTCGAACTTCACCTTTTTAGTAGCATTCTTCAAATTATCACCTACATAAGAGGAAGACGAACTAGCAGCTTCTTTTGCAGGATGAAGTAATGCACTTTCATTAAAAGTTATATCCCTACTAATTATAATTTTCTTGAGATTAGGACACCATAAACGATATCCTTTTACTTCATATGCATAACCCAAAAATATACACCTTCTAGCTCTAGGATCCAATTTTCCTTGATTTACATGTGCATATGCAGGGCAGCCAAAAACTTTTAAATTTAAGTAATCAACAGGACTACTTGACCAAACTTCCTCCGGTGTCTTAAACTGGAGTGACGTATGTGGAGATCGCTTACTAAATAGCAAGCCGTTGAAGCAGCTTCTATCCAAAACTCTTTAGGCAAACCAGAGTTTGCGAGCATACAACGGAATCTTTCCATAGTTATCCTATTCATCCATTCTGCAATGCCATTGTCGACAACTGTGTGGTGTCGAGCAATGCCTTTATTTTCACAAAATAATTTTGAACCACCTTCACATAATTCCAAACCATTATTTGTGCGGAGCTGCTTGATCCTTTCTCCATTCTGGCTCTCGATCAAAATTTTCCACTTCTCGAATGTGGAAAACACTTCATTTTTTAATTTCAGAAAATAAGGCCAGACTTTTCTAGAAAAATCATCACTAATGGTTAGCATATAACAGTGCCCTCCGTTAGAAGGAGCATCAGAGGGAACCTAAAGACTATAATGAATATAATCAAGAGTACCCTTCATTTTGTGAATACCAGTACCAAAACGGACTCGTTTTTGTTTACCAAGAACACAATGTTCATAAAATTCCATCTTACTGGTACCTTGGCCACATAAGAGACCTCTCTTACTCAAGATAGCCATTCCTTTGTCACTTATATGGCCAAGACGCATATGCCATAATTTTACGACAACAGATTCTGACATGGGTGATGATACCGCTGCTGAACCTATGACAGTAGATCCTTGCAACACATACAAACTTCCAGATCGGTTAGCTTTCATCAAGACAAGAGCACCTTTAGAGAATTTTAGAACTCCACCTTCACCTGTATATTTGCACCCAAGAGACTCAAGGGTACCAAGAGAGATAAGATTCCTCTTTAAATCAAGAACATGTCCAACATTACTTAATGTTTTAATCCTGCCATCATGCATCTTAATTCAGATTGTTCCTTTTCTAACAGCTTTACATTATGCATTATTCCCCATTAAGACAACACCACAATCAACTGAATCATAAGTGGTGAACCAATCTCGATGAGAACACATGTGATAGGAACAACCAGAATTAAGAATCCACTCGGCCTTAGATCGAGTTCCACGATTAACAACTATTAAGTTTTAAGGCACACAAGGACACAAGAGGGGTGAATTGTGTCTTTCAATTTTTTTGTTTTGTTTCAGAACACTCATTAGACCTGTTGGGAGAGGTGTTTGCAGTAAAGCAGAAACAAAACTTTGAATGCGAAAACAAAGGAGACACAAGATTTTATATGGAAAACCACCTCTACCCCAATAGAGGTGTAAAAACCACGACCTACCTTAGTAGGATTTCAACAAATACTTTCACTAACACGGGCCAAGTTCGTTATACTATGTAACACACGTGACAACATCACACATGTAACTTAGTCTCCCCTGAGACTCTAGTTACACACACGTAACTATTCTCCACCTGAGAATGAGTCACACAACACATCCAAAGTCTCTCAGGACTTGGACACACTCTAGATTTAACTGATGATAGAAAAGAATAGAAGAACACCTTACTTTTATGCTTCTAACCAAGCTGAATGTAAGGTACACTTATAGACCCTATTATGCCAGAAAGAATGACTCAATTTAGCACACTCCTTAAAGGTTTTTCACTCAGAGAATAAGCTTACAAAAACTCGATGTTTTCCTTGAAAAACCGTTTTAGAAGAGATGAGAAGCGAGTGCTTATATACCCATAAAAAAGCAAAGATTTGATTTCCATAATAACTTTGAAAATACTCAGTATCCTAAAAGAAATTAAATCCTTCAAGAAATTATCATTTTAGAAAATCATATCTTTTAAGGATAAAATAAAATCTTTTGAAAAAATCTTTTTAGGAGACTAATATTATTTAGGAAAATACTCTTTCTAAAACACAATATTATCAGAAAATTGATCCTAAATACATTAGGAATTTTGGCAGTAGGAAAACTCTTGAAATCTTTGAAAATCGAGTTTTGCACTCGCTGCCGTTGGAGCACTGCAGACCTGTTTGCTCAATTATTCTGAGCAGTGTTCTGAGTCAGCTTAAATAATTCCTTTAAGGTAAGTGTTTAGTCAAGTTCTTTTTTGGCATATCAACAAGAATCTAGACAAGTATAACTAGTAATTAGCCCTAAGATTCTAAAGACTCTTTTATCTGCTGATGATGTGCACATATATCCACTTTGATGATTGCAGCTTCTTCGACCTGTTCTTTAGGGTGTTTGCAACTTCTGTTGCTTTCAACATACAATTTTATCACATAGCTTCAAACATGATATTTCGAACTGATCTCTAGAATGTTTGCAATCTGTTTTATCGTATGATTCTAGCACTCAACTTAAGCCAAGCATAATTAGCACAATTGGATTGTAATCATCCAAACCTTATATAAGATTGATTCAACAACAACTAATATGATATCGATTTGGGACTTATTATCTGCAATACTAGTTTTGGCAGATTTTTTTAAAATTTTCTGTATATTGCTGTTACTCTTTTGCTCCTTATTTTTTGACTTAAAACATTCAGAAATTTCATGCCCCTTTTTCTGCAATCACGGCAGAATTTCTTGTTATTTCTGCCTTTAGATTTAAACCTGAATTTTGATTGACTGCCATTACCCTTTTCTGGAGTTCTACCTCTAGCCATTGACCCTCGGCTTGCTCCTTAGAAATATTTTCTGAGTCATACTTTTTCTTTAGCCAAAAGACTTGTCTTAACATCATCAAGCAAAAGGGTCTCACCACTACCATATAATATAATGTCTTTGAAATTACGATATAAGTGAGGTAATAAGTAGACTAATAAGACAGCTTTATCTTCTTCACCAAAGTCCACTTCTAAATTTTCCAAATCCACTAGAATGGAGTTAAATTCATCAATATGAGATTTAATGGATGTACCTTCTGCCATTTTAAGAGTACACAACCTCTCCTAGAGGTGAAGCTTGTTTATGAGGCTTTTCGTCATATGTAGGCCTTCCAATTTCATGCACAAACTTGCAGCTGTGCTTTCTTTAATAACCTCTCAGAAAACCTCCTTGGACAAGCAAAGTTAGATTACTGAAAGGGCTTTTTCATCCGACTCATTCCATTGCTCATCGTCCATAGTATCTGGCTTGTTGTCTTTCCACCAAGGGCCTTTTTCAACCCATGTTGGATGAGAACGGCCGTCATTTGAACAAGGCCATATGCTAAAATTAAGTTTTCTATCAAACTTCTCAATATCGAATTTCATGACGGAAGTCATGTTATAAATCTAATTGCATACACAACGCTCTGATACCAATTTATTACGGAAATAGCATAGTTGGAATGCAAAAATTCAATTGGATGTAATTCGATATTAAAGAGAAGTTAGGAAAAGATGAAGAAGGCACACGATATTTACGTCTCCAATGTGGAGGTAAAAATCATGGACGACACGACGAACAAAATTCACTATTAAAATGGGTGAATACAAGAGGGATACAAAATGTGTTTAACACTCCCTAACACCCAAAACACCCTCAAATAGAATAAGTAATCAACCCATTATTTTGGTGCACCAAATGTTATATAAAGTACAATATTGTTTCTCATTATCGACTCATTTTCTACTGCTGAGATCATCCCAATTTATAGAAGGAGAAAGGGAGCTTGAATCAAAGCATAGATTTGCCAATATCCTCCACTGACCTATGGAAAACATAGGTAGCACCAAAGGTATTGATCTACTTGTTGCTTGAGCATAGAAATATTGACTTTTGATGCCCCAAAATCTTTTGTCAGCAAAATAATGGAGTTTATCATCAAGACATATTAAATGCCTTTGGAAATTTACCCATTTGAGCATGTGATAGTGTAAACACTAGTTAGAAATTTGAGCCTCTTTTACACTAACTAGTGTTCCATTTTATGTTGATCATTTTATTGCTTTTAAGCACACAATATCTTATGCTCAAATACTAATTGAAGTTGAAGCGAGAGGACAGTTATCTAGAGAGCTCCCTATATGGTTTGTTGATCAAAGGAGGTATATGCAAAAAGTGTATTAAGAGTGGATTCCCTTCTTTATAAACAATGCCATGGCTTGGGCTATACAGTGTAACTTTGTGAGACTATATAATGTAATGTTGTACGCTTAAGTCTCAGGGCAGGGTTTGGAGAGTGAAATATAAGAAGGATGTTAGATTTACTCACACAAGGACACAAGAGGGGGGTAAATTATGTCTACTAGTTTTTTCGGTTTTCTTAAAACACTCATCAGCACTATTTGGAACGCGTGTTTGCAGTAAAGCAGAAACAAGTATAATTGCAGAAATAGTAGACACAATATTTTTACGTGGAAAACCACCTCTGGCCCAGCTGAGGTGTAAAAATCACGACCTACCACCGTAGGATTTTAACAACACCTTCACTGAACGAGCCAAATTCGTTACACACGTAACACACGTAACAAGTCTACCCCGAGACCCTAATTGCACAGACACCACGTCCAACGTCTCCTAAGAGACCACATCCAATGACTTGGATAACACGGACAACACATCCAACATCTCTTAAGAGACCACGTCCAACGGCTCCTAAGACTTGGACAATTTCTTGATTCAATGATGAAAAAAGAAATAGCGAGACACCTTACTTGAATGCTTCTAGACAAACTGAATGTAAGGTACAATACAATCCCTATTATGCCAATATGAAAGACTCGTTTTAGCACTCTCTTTGAAGATTTTCTCTCAGAAAATTCAGACTCACAAAGACAATTTCAAACCCTTGGAAAACCTTGAGAAAAACTAGGGAAGGAGGAGACTTAAATAGTGTGGTGCATATGGCGCGCGAGTAGGGCAAAGAGAATTCCACGCCCACGTAGCAACTTAGCAGCTAAGCTCCTCACAATCTCTCCACTTGATATTCTTCCCTTAAAAGATAGAATAAAGTCTTTTAAGGACCTTTTAAAATTATCTTAAGGAAAGAAACTAAAATCTCTCAACATTATCTTTAAAGAAAAAATTCTTTTTAGACTCAACTGACACAGGAAAATTAATCCTAATTATTTCAAGAAAATCGTCAGTAAAAAAAATCATTCTAAAATCTTGAAATTCGTTTTTTGTCCTTGACGTCAGAACACTACAGACCTGACTTTCCAGAACTGTTCTGAGAAAGTGTTCTAAAGTACTTGAAAACATTTTAAAGCAAACGCTAAGTCAAGACCTTCTCATATTAACAAGAATCTAAAAAAAATAAAACCCATACTGAGCCTAAGACTCTTGTTATCAGCTGGACTCCTTACAGATGATTTTGGTGTTCCATGCAATGCTCCATGCTCTGTGCTTAGAATTGTTTTGAGGTACTGTTCTCAGACTTTTGTTATCAGCTAGGCTCCTTGTGCATGTATCGATGCTGATGTTCCATGCTCATTCGAACTGCTCCAAGTATTTTCGGATCCTGTCTCAACACACAACTCAAGTACAGTATATTGGCTGGTCCATTTGGATTGTTATCATCAAAACCTTACACATTAATTAGGTCAACAATTTCCCCCTTTTTGATGATGACAAACCAAATGACTGTAAGTCATCAAGGATAATTAATAGTGAGACAGGGCAAAAATACATTAGTGCCAAAATAGTTATCCACCCTCACACTAGAGAGAAAAACAAGAGTTAAGAGGTCAACTTAAACTAGGCAAACCAATCGAAACAAGGTCATGCTCATCTTCCCCCTTTTGACATCATCGAAAGGGGTGAGGAGACCAGAAACAGAAATCCAGTGTGGATGCAATCACCACCAAAGCGGGAATGCGGGAAGTAACAGCGATACACTCAAGTATATGGTACAGTAATGATATTGGCCATCCGAGTCACACACAAACAAATAACACGTGCAACAAGCAAAGTTAAAGCATAAATGCATAAACTATCTAAGAACAGCCATAAATCATTAGTAGCACATACCCAACCAAGTGTTTGAAAAACAGTGTTGGAAACACGGAAAGGAATAGGTTCAAGTAGAGGAAGGTGGAGGAGGGAATTTGGCTGTGAGGGCAAGACAGGCACTCAGCAGATCCTCGTGACATTTAGCATTGAGAGCCTTTTCCTCTGTAAGCACCTGTTTTACTTCAGCTATCTCCCCCTTCAATGTAATCTAGTCCTGCAACAGTGTATCAATTATGGGAGCACTGGATATGAAGGCTTCACTGAGAACAGGTCCAAGTGGTGTTTAGAGCCCCTGTTCTGAAGTTGCTCTGTAGCTTTTTATCACTTTGAAACCATACCCAGTCAACGTGCTGTTGTCAATCTCATCAATGACCTAAAAGCCTATTCTCTTCTGCAAGGGAATCCCAAGCTTCTCAAACACTGATGTTAGCAAAAGCCTATACCCCATGTCATGATCCTTGGACGTGTTGGCCATTCTCCTAATATGGCTAATCATGATTGCGGGTAAGTTAATTTGCTCACCCCTATCCAACAAATCAGTGTAGCACATGTCCATAGGATCAGCAGGGTTACGTCTCTGAGCTCGGGGAACAATATTCTTAATCACAAACCAAAACAACAGTCAATGCAATGGCATTCTTTTCTCCTTTCTCACAGATCGGGACACAGTCAGATGGGGTTTTTTGGGCTAACTTCTGGCAACAGCCGTTCTTCACCTAAGATGCCCTTGTCCTCTTGCACATACACATCAAAACCTTCGGAGGACACCCCAAGTAATTCACCTAACTTCTTAGCATCAAACCGTAGGTTATGATCATTAACTGTGCTTGTCACCACTCCATTGGTGACAACACTGTTCGCATAAAACTCAGCCAAGTCTGGAACCGAACATCCTCTCTTAGTATCTATGAACAGGGCTAACCATCCCTGAGCTTCCAACTTCTCTGAGAACACCCCTAGCCCCTGTTCCTAAAAGCACGACACCTTAACGACCTTCCCCTGAACCACAGATTTTTAGGAGGAAATGCTCATATCTCTCAGCATCTTCAACAACAAATCATTATTAGCATGTCCAACATCATAATCCTCAGACTTTCCAACTGATTTGCCCTCATTCCCCCTTAATCTAGACTCAACCATAACCAGGTCATACACCACAATCTCCCAACCCATAATTAGCTGTACCAAAGGTACCATATCAGGGTTTAAGTCCATTGATCTTAAGTCTAAGCTCTTTAAAAACCCAAAAATAGAGGGAATAATCGAAAAAGAAGGTGAGGGAGGTTTTCCCATACCAATTGACATCGTTTGTGGCGATGAAGGTGCCAATGATGTTCCCTCAAAATCCATCCCAATTCCACCCCTTTTTCTTGATAGTTGGTCTCGTAGTGATCTTGGGTGAGACGTCTTGCGCTTGGAGGATGCTTGACCGCCACAAGTTCTTACCATTGTGACGACTTGAGGTGATTTAGGGTTAGGGTTTTGGAGGGTTTAAGGAAGGAGAAGGAAATCGGGTTCTTGGTAGGGAGAGAGTGGGATGGATGGATGGTTATGGAGAGAGAGAGTGGAGGGATTTAATGGTGAGCATGAGTGGCCCAAAAATCGAGAGATTTAATGGGAGAGTGTATTTCGATCCTTCTTGGAGAGAGAATGGTTTGCATGCAGCACATCATTACACTAGGTACGGTATAAATTATAGGTTAGCTATAATGAAAGAGGAAATTTCGGTTTTCAACATTTTAAGAATGCCACTTGGTCAGCACATGATACAAACAGTTGTCAGGTCTGCTCCTAGAGCTTATTCTTGTTGTTAAAAGTTCATTGTCTCAAGACACTAAGGGCAATATCATTAGACCTCAATGAGTGTCAGCATGTTATATTCCATACATATGCCAGTAAAAGCACAAAAATTGAATGCATCCATTGTAACAATTTATTTGGCCTAAAACCCTTAACTAGTCAATCAATAGGGTTAAATAAGCATGCTCAAGTTCTTTTAGTCATACCCAATTCAAGTCTATTCCTCTCAAACTACTCTCTACTTAGTGCCTTGGTAAAGATGTCAGCAACTTGCTTATCAGTGGCACAAAAATTCATTGAAATTAAGCCCTTTTCAATATTCTCTTAAAAAATGATGACGTATGTCAATATGCTTTGTCCTTTTATGTTGACATGGGTTTTTGGCAATGTTAATTGCACTTATGTTATCACAAAATATGGGAATGTATCCCGTGTCCATAGAAAAGTCCTTGAGTTGTTGCCTTATTCACAACAATTGAGCATAACAAGAAGCTACCACTGCACAGTCGGCTTTTGCTGTGGACATGGCAGCAGAGTGCTGTTTTTTGGTTGCCTAAGAGACCAAACAGGGTCTAAGAAAATGAATCATACCTGAGGTGCTTTTTCTATCAACCAACGATCCAGCATAATCAGCATCTGCATACCCAATGAGATCAAAATTGCACCCTCGAGGATATCATAAAGCTAAGTCTAAGGTTAATAGTTCTAAATGTTTCCTCATAATCGATGCCCTCTTTTTAGTTGTAACCCTGAACCACCAACCTAGCTTTGTTCCAAGTGACTGTTCGAAACTCATCGAGTTTATTCTTGAACACTCACTTGGTGCCAATTACCGATCTGTCCTTAGGCCTTGGTTCAAGGTGCCAAACCTTGTTTCTTTCAAACTGATGAAGTTCTTCTTGCATAGCAGTAACCCAGTCAGAATCTATAAGGATTTCATAAACATTCTTTGGCTTAATATTAGATAAAAAGCATAGAAAGCACATGAGTTTCTAAGTTTGGATCTGGTTTGCACCCCTGTATTAATGTCAGACATGATCTGGTCAAGGAGATGTGAGCTCTGGTGCTTCCAGGGTCGTGGAATAAATGGATCCACAAATACACTTACTAATCTCTCCTGGGTATTTGGTGAAATAGGCCTGGACCTGTTCTAGTGCCTGTTACCATATCAGTTCGGGAATAATTGGGTTGAGCAGGCCGGTTCTGTTCATGTTCAGCAATGCTTCCCCCTGACTACTTTGCTCGTTGCCCACTATCTAAATTACCAGTTCCAGGACCTGGTTCACCTTCAGGAGCCTTACCTTTATCAACTATGGAGCTTTGAGCAAGTGAGAGTTCTTTTCTTACAAGACCAAGTTCAAACTTTTCTTCCTGTGTATCATGCTCAACCATAGAGTTAGTCTCATCAAACAATACATACATGTTCCCTCCTCTACTTATGATCCTCATAGGGCCACACAAATCAACATGTAGTCGCTCAAGAGGTTGGGAAGTACTAACACAGTTCTTTGACTTGAAAGAAGCTCTAATTTACTTTCCTCTAGCACAAGCGTCGCACACCTTGTCATCATTGTACTTGATTGAAGGTAGTCCAACTACTAGGTCCTTAGAAACAAGTTTATTCAAAAGAGAAAGGCTTGCATGATCTAGCCTCTTGTGCCAAAGCATAACATCGTCATCAAGAGCACTTAAACAAGTCAAATGATTTTGGGGAAGCGAAAGAACACACACTTTATACACATTGTTGTGTCACTCCCCCCTCAACACAACACCACCAGAATTGACATTAGTAATCAAGCATTGATCTGAAGAGAATTCAATATCATTACCCCTATCACACAATTGAGACACACTTAGCAAATTATGTTGTAACCTATCAACCAAGTACACATTATCAATAGAGTGAGAAAGTGATTCACCTATCTTACCTACACTGATAATTTTTCCAAATTTGCTGTTTCCAAATGCCACTCTCCCTCCATCAAAGGCTGTAAGTAAGATAAAGTTTGATTTGTCTCCCGTCATGTGCCTTGAGCAACCACTATCTAAGAACTATAGTTAATTGCTCCTCTCACTTTAGCCTGCAAAACAGCTAAGTGTTTATCTTGGGAAGCCAGATCCACTTGGGTCCTATTTTCTTTGACATGGAGGTTAAGTCATCTTTTCTAATCCATACTTGTTTAACATATAATGAGTTTCTCTCCATGGCTCTTTTTCTCAAAGGACAAGCACAGCAATAATGACTAATTTTTTCACAGTGAAAACAGATTATATTTTCTTAAAGTCCAACATATTTTTTGTTAACTGGTCTAGTAACAGGTCTATTCACAAATCCTAGTCTCCTTTTATGTCGGCTATGGTGAGTATTTAGCCAATTAAGCGCTTCTGAGGAACTATTCCAGTGCCTGTTTTGAACAAGGTCAAATTCGACCTTATGTGCCTTTTCAAGCAGTTGGTTATTTTCACTTACCAAGGATTCTACTTTAAGTTTCAGGTCTGAGGACTCACTATTTAGCCTTGTAAGATCAGAGTTAAACTCTTTCTCTCTTGTGTTCATAAGGTCCTTAAGTGTATCAAGATCTTTACATAGAGCAAGGGCCTCTTTTTCTGCCTTACGTTTTTCACATTTGAGAACTTCATTGACATGTTCAAGTTCTAGTTTGTTCCATTCAATTATTCTAACATCTTTTTTCAATTCGAAACAGACATCTTTAAGCATGCAATTTTCAGCAGTTGTTGTCTCACACTCATTTATTACGGCAAATAATAACTTCACAACTTTAGCTTTGCTAAGACCACATACCGTATCCTTGAGTTAGGACAAGCTTTCGACTGATTCAAGATCCAATTCAGACTCGCTTCTAGCCATGAGAGCTTCTACAACTTCTTCCTCTTTGAAGTCCTCTTCCTCCACTAAAGTTTCACCCCAGGCTGCCATCATTGCCTTAGCAAAACATTTTGAGGAGCTGCTCTGTTACGGCCTCTTGCCATGGTTTCGAAACTGTTCTGACCCCTGTTCTTCGTTCTGTATGGGGCAATTCTTCACAATACGATTAGGTTTTCCACATCTGAAGTATCCTGAAAACTGATCATGATCACTATTCTATGGCTTCTTGGTACTTCCTTTCTTGATATTGGCTTCAGCCTTCTTGAAGAATTTCTTAAACTTTCGAGTCACCACGGCTATCTTTTAAAAATCTAGGTCCGAATCATCACTCTCCAAAGCTTTTAGAGCAAGGCCTCGGTCTCTCCTTGCTTCTTCCTTCACCTGGGCACTTCTCCTCAATTCGTATGTTTTAAGGTTCCCAACGAGCTCTTCCAAGCAGATCTTGTTCATCTTCTTTGCTTCCTGGATGGCTGTAACTTTCATTTCCTATGATTGAGGCAAAATCCGTAGGATCTTTCTTACCAATTCTTCAATGGTAAAGGATTTTCCTAACGATTTCAGCTCATTGGTGATGTGGGTAAAATGAGTGTACATATCCATCACAGTCTCTTTATCGCTCATTTCGAACAGCTCATATTTCCTCATTAGCATTTCAATCCTGAACTGTTTGACTTGGTTGGTTCCCTCATATACCACGCGAAGAGCATTCCATATTTCTTTTGCGGACTCACACTCTGAGATCCAAGTGTACTCATCTGGTCCAAGGCCAACGTACAACAACTTCTTAGCCTTAGCGTTTTTCTCCATCTTTTTGAAATCCTTCGAGTCGAACTCCTCTCGCTTTTTAGCAACGGTCTTGCCAACTTTCGTGGTCTTCATTGGAATGCAAGGACCATTCACAATGATCATCCACAACTCATAGTCATCAGCCTGAATGTAGTTCTCCATACGATTCTTTCATTAGTTATAGTGTTGTCCATTGAAGTATGATGGTCGAGTCACAGATTGACCCTCCAGAATTCCTTGTAGAGCATTCATTTTTTAAAGATCTCTCAAGGTGTTAACCTAACTATGAGAACTCTGCTCTGATACCACTTGTTAGATTTACTCACACAAGGACACAAGAGGGGGGTGGATTGTGTCTACCAGTTTTTTCGGTTTTCTCGAAACACTCGTCAAAACTGTTTGGAACGCATGCTTGCAGTAAAGCAAAAACAAGTATAATTGCGAAAACAATAAAGGAGACACAATATTTTTACGTAGAAAACCACCTCTGGCCTAACTGAGGTGTAAAAACCACGACTTACCACTGTAGGATTTCAGTAACACTTTCACTGAACAGGCCGAATTCATTACACACGTAACACACGTAATAAGTCTACCCCGAGACCCTAGTTACACGGACACCACGTCTAACGTCTCCTAAGAGACCACGTCCAATGACTTGGACAACACGAACAACACGTCCAACGTCTCCTAAGAGACCACGTCCAATGTCTCCTAAGACTTGGACAATTTCTTGATTCAATGATGAAAAAAGAAATAGCAAGACACCTTACCTGAATGCTTCTAGACAAGCTGAATGCAAGGTATAATACAATCCCTATTATGACAATATGAAAGACTCATTTTAGCACTCTCTTTGAAGCTTTTCTCTCAAAAAATTCAAACTCACAAAGACAATTTTAAACCCTTAGAGAACCTTGAGAAGAACTAGAGAAGGAGGAAACTTAAATAGTGTGGTGCATATGGCGCACGAGTAGGGCAAAGAGAATTCCACGCCCACTTAGCAACTTAGCAGCCAAGCTCTTCGCAATCTCTCCACTTGATATTCCTCCCTTAAAGTATAGAATAAAATCTTTCAAGGATCTTTCATAATTATTTTAAGGAAAGAAACTAAAATCTCTCAACATCATCTTTAAAGAAAAAATTTTTTTAGACTCAACTGACACAGGAAAATTAATCCTAATTATTTCAAGGAAATGGTCAGTAAAAAAGATCATTCTAAAATCTTGAAATTCATTTTTTGTCTTTGACGTCAGAACACCGCAGACCTGACTTCTCAGAACTATTCTGAGACAGTGCTCTAAAGTACTTAAAAATATTTCAAAGCAAATGCTAAGTCAAGACCTTCTAATTGGCATATTAACAAGAATCTAAAAAAAAATATAACCCATATTAAGCCTAAGACTCTTGTTATCAGCTGGACTCTTTACACTTGATTTCAATGTTCCATGCAATGCTCCATGCTCTATGCTCAGAACTGTTCTGAGGCACTGTTCTCAGACTTTTGTTATCAGCTAGGCTCCTTGTGCATGTATTGACTCTGATGTTCCACGCTCATTCGAACCGCTCCAAGTATTTTCGGATCCTATCTCAACACACAACTCAAGTACACCATATTGGCTGGTCCATTTGAATTGTTATCATCAAAACCTTACACATTAATTTGGTCAACAAAGGATAACATTGAGAAGGAGGTAGCTCAAATGGGAGTTGATCATGGTTCTAATGAGTCTATCATTTAGCTCAATAGTGGGATGTCAATAAGTCATCTTAAAATTCAAATGGAAAGGACCCCACTGTTATTGCAGTAATGTCTTCCCTATGAGTGATCCAATAGTTGTAATATAATAAGAGGTGGTTGGTTTCAATGCATAGGAGCAAATCACTCAAAAGAAGCATGCTGGTCAAGCGCAGTAGAGGAGGAATATTAGCAGGAAAAACATCATAGGTAATCCTTTCCAAACTCTAAGTGATAGAACAAGGCATGGATCACATATCGCTTTAGCTGAAGGGGGTGACTCAACACATTGTTTGGGAAGGAGTAATTTGAGTAGGAAGGGGTTAACATATGGAGTATATAAAGATCTACACTTACAACATCAAGGGTTTTAATGCTTTTTATATGCATAATAAGAGTGAGGTGATTTTTTAGAAGAACAATAAACTTGATGTTTTGGGGGATTAAGAAAGATTGAAGAAGATAAAAGTTGAGAGAAGTTTCCAAAAATGTTTCTAGAATTACAATGGGAGAATAATGGACTACAAAATTGGTAGAATTTGGCTAATATGGAGGGATTCTGTTAATTTTCAAATATTGGAAGTATTGAAACAACTGATGCACTATAAGATTTGTAGTTTGGATGGTAAGCTAGAATTCTTATGTTCTTTTATATATGCTTTAAATAGGAGGAAAAAGAGGAGGTCTTTGTTGCATGATCTAGTGGCCATTTACTGTAATTGCTCTGTGGCTTAGGTCATGGGTGATTTCATTGTGGTGTTGTACCAAACAGAAAGAGTTAGTAGTAGTTTCACCTCATTTGAAGCTATATTTGAGTTCTTTAATTGTCTATAACCTAGGAAATTTTTTCACTTGGTTTATAATGGAACTTTTTTGAGATGGTTGAATAAACAAGAAGATCAAAAAGTTATATGGTGTAAATTGGACAGGATTTTTGGGAATCATTTGCTCATGATGAGTGACATTATGGTCGATGTACATTTCAGGCCAAGGGGGTTTCGAATCATAGCATTGTCATGGCCACTATAAGGGATCATATGTATTAGCCTAAGCTCAACACAATATATTGAGTGATCATCCTGACAGCTGGGATATAGAGATTGATGGGTGCAAGATGTTTTAGGTGGTATAAACAATGTTTAAAGAGCTTGCTATAACACCCCCAACCCCTAGGGCCAGGAGCGTTACGTTTTCTGAACTTCTTACTTAAAATTCTAGAGTGAAACAAATAGAGTTTCCCCTAAAAACTGACCGTTTCCTGGCTAAAAGTCTTACAATAAACCCCTGCAAATCAACGGAAGCGTAGAACATTTAAACGAAGCTCAACGGCTATACGCCGGAGTTCATAACTCCATGAGCCACTCGGTCAGAGTACACCAAACAGAATAGTTCATTAATAAAGAATAAATGGAAGATACAACTCAACGGTTCACACAACCGGAGTATTGGGATTTACATCCCAAAACATAACTAACTTTAACCAAAGAGACATCTAACTAATTAGATGGTTGGCTCATACAGCCATACAGAGCGACCTTTACATCATGTACATTACATGAACTAGAATGCTTGGTTTACATATGTTTGCAAACTAAGAATACATTACATGACTTCATTAAAGACGTAAGTAGGCACACATGACACCTTGCAAGCGAAAATAGACTCCATCTTGACATAGCTGACTTAACTTCTTCCTGTCACAAAGAAAATCTGGGGGAAAGGGGAAAGAGTAGTGGGATGAGCAACCACACGCTCAGTGAGTGTTCCTCCACTCCTTAGAACTAAAACCGTTGCATGCAATAGTATCTTTAATAGTCACATATCATGTATTCATACTTTACTATCCTATTAGGTATTCATAAAACCCTTATGGAAGGATCACTAAATATAAACTTCATTTTAACCACTCGAACATATTTCTAGGCTCTTAAATAACCAACTTCTTAAAGCCAAGCACTCAATTCACATAAGTAAGCAACGAGGCTAAGCACAGGAACTTTCTTTTTCATAAACATAACTATTTAGCATTCCATTCAAACTATACATAAAACATCATTCATATGATGTGCACATAAGGTTATATCTTTTCATAGTCATACTTTTCTTGGCATTTTATTCATATGATATACATAAGGCACACAAAAATTTCAAGTCTTATTCAAATCTTATTGATAGGGTATGCACATAGGGCATTCTTTTTTATGATCGTATCTTACTTAGCATCTCATTCATAAGTTATGCTTGGAATGTTCACATAACGCTTTACTTTCATTAGCATGCTTTACTTAGATCTCATTCATATGATATGCACAAGCATCTTTCTTTTTTCTTGTAAAAAAAACACTTTACTTAGCCTTACTTGAAATCTCATTCACATTTCATTCATAAGACAAGCACAAAGCATGCACAGAAGACTTTTCTTCTTTTTTGGAAAATACTTTGCTTAGCCTCTTAAGGCTCTTGTTCTTTTAAAAGAGATTTCATTTCGTATTGGTCGTACAATGACCCTTATGAGCTTTTCATATTTCATTCCATATGGCCTCTTAAGGCCTGCAAAAACCATCTTTCCTTTCAAAACACATAAAATGGCAAAGTGTCAATTGCTTTTCTTTGCTTATTAGGAAAATACATTTGGCATACGATCATTACAGGTTGCTGATTGGGTGAGATCTATTCTCAATCCCATAGTGAGACCTAACGCTCACGCTTAAGCTCTTACTCCTGGGACGGCTACATATAACATATCAGACCATTACCCTCATCAGGGTCTTCTAGGGTTTCCTAGTACCAGGACTTATCCCCTAGGCTAACATCATTCGTAATATATTGTCCGAAGCACATTATTTTAGCCATTTGAAAGCGTATGGGCCATAACGGCTAATAATTTTGCCACCTCTCACGATGAAATCCTTTTTTATATAACTCATGCCTTTGTAAAACTCTTTAGGGATTCCCCCATTTAAGTAGGTTCACTCCCAAAACTGTATTAATTTAGGTAAAAAATATGCCATCATGCACTAATATTTATGGCTACTATCATTTCAAAACATGAAATTCTCCTTTAAAAAACTCACCCTTATGCACATAATGTAACTTGAGGACATGGAAGGAAAGGGGATCCACATGTATCACATTCAAGCACTTCATAATCAATTCAGCATAATGAGCCACACATGGCCTCGCAATCCACACGATTACGGTCAATTCACAACCCAAGCTCCCTCCTTACAAGCACTGTACCACAAAAAACCTCGAACCACTCATAGTTCTACCCCAAACGATCCAACTACCATCTCGGTTTTCAATTCGATAATCATAACATATTATCATAAAGGTCTTATAAAATAGCTACGTATAACTTACCGAGCAAGCAGTAACCGTCCAATAGCTCGTTACCACATACATAAGCATAAATATGTATGTATATATTGCATTAACTTGAAATAAGAACTTAACTAACTGAAATAAACTCACAACGCATGAAACTTAGCCTACATTCATAACTTACGAATAGAAGATAAGCATACCAAATTCATGCCATTTCAACGCATAACTAACTAACTAACATGCCATATTCAAAGTATAACCATCCAACTAAACATGCATTGGCTTAAAATGTTCTCAGGTCGTTTCAAAGAGTACTCTTAAGCATGAATTAGCTAGCTCAATATGCATCGATTTAAAGACTGCTTGTCATTCAAGGGTTACTTATAAACATGAACTAATTAAATTAGCCTGCTTCGATCTTAGGTGATCTTGGTTCGTTTCAAACATTCATACATTGCAGTTAAGGGGTAAACATGCCCACTTCATCGTTCAAATGTTATTTCCAAAGCTGTTTCATTAGCATAGTTCAACTAAATAGGCAAGTATCGATTCGAAGTGTTCATTCATTGTTTCGAAGTTATATTTTAAGTCTAATTAAGCTATTTAAGCATAATACGATTCTAAACATTCATTTATTACATCAAAGTCATTATTCGAATCTAAATAAGTCATTTAGACATAATACGAATCAAGTCATTCGTTTATTACATCGAAGTTACTATCCGAACCTAATTGAGCCATTTAAGCGTGATACGATTCACGGCATTCGTTTACTATATCGAGTTACCATTCAAGTCAACCTTTCGGCATACATTAACTGAATTCACCTGAATCGGTTCTAAACATGCTTAACTCATTTCGAGCTATATTTTTAGGCATGTAATGACTAAATTCACTTTAATCAAATCTAAACATGTATAGCTCATTTCGAACTAAACTTTCAGGCATGTATTAATTGAATATGCTAAAATCGATTCCAATAATTCGTATATTATTTCGAAGCTACTTCTAAGCATGTATTACCCAAACTAGCATCCATCGATTCAAGGCCACTTTCAAGTATTAGTCAACTAAACTAACATTTAACAATTCGAAGTCATTTTCAGGCATAAACTAACTAAATTTAACATACACCGCAATTTAAAGCTTAAAACGATTTCAAAACTACTAATACTTAGGAGGCGAGAAACACCCACCTCAATTCTATGCTAGATGACCCAATTATGGGCTTTTGGGGTTGAATTTGGATGTTCAAGAACTCCAAAATTGGTCTCCTAATGCGCTGCCCAACACTGACCCAAGTTAGTATGCCCCAAGCTCGATTCGGTTGTTGTTCGTGCTATTCTGGTGGTCACCGAAACCACCATCAACCGCCGCCAGCCGCCGGTCAACAGTCGCCCTCGCGATAGTGGCTGGAATCGCGTCGCCTCACCGCTTGCCCTCGATCTGACTCTCACTGATCTTGAGTTCAGGGCGTTGGCCAGGGCTGCTGTGCAAACGGGTCGCCGGCGTGGCCCCTGCTCCCGCCGCGGTGCTTGGCTGGTCCCATTTCCTTCTCTCTCGCTCAATCTCTCTTCTTTTCTCGCTGTGGTGGTCGCGGGCTGGTGGAGGAGGTGCGACGCTAGCGCATGCACCGAGATGCCGTCGCCGCCACCGCCACCCCCCCTCCTCCCTCTCTCTCCTCTTCTTTCTCTCTCTTCCATGGTATGGGTTGCGAAGCTAGGGTTTAGAGACCCACTGTTGTGGTTTGCCGTGAAAGATAAGGGGCTTAGCCCCCCCTTTTGTTGAACCTTTTTTTTTTTTATTGTTTTGGTTAATAACTCAATCAACTAAAATCGCTAGTCCAATCTCGTACCTCTTATTTTAAAACCGATCGTTAACATAATCGCTCATCGATCATTCATTCCCAAATACGTCAAGGTTTGATTTTAATAAACCTCAAAACTAATTTTAAGGTTAACAACCTACTCGCATTCGGAAAATGGCTAAATAAATCGGATGACGACTAAATTAAACTATCGATATAATTTAAGGGCACAAATAGCACAAATTAACTTTAAAATCAATAATAACAATAATAATCTCTTTTTAATAAAATTATAGCTCTCATAAGCACATCGATAACAATTTTACTCATATAGTTGCTAAAAATACGTATTTATAACGTAAAAAGGTAACACAGTTAGCTTAACGGAAAATAAAGAATGCGGGTCTTACACTTGCATAATGGGTATAGTTAAAGAAGTTGAGTATTGTCATCAACAATTAGAGGATTGTCAAATATTGTTGAAAAGAGGCATTTGCAAGTCTGAAGTACTGCATAAGGACGAGTGGCCATCCAGAAATGCTGAGGACAATATTAGAGGAGATGATCTCCGCTCTAAGAGCTAAGCAAGATTTCTTCGCTCTTGGGAATTCAAACAATGCTTTTTTCCATATTAAGCCAAAGAGTAAAAGGGCAAGAAATAGCATATATAGACTAAATGATGAACTATAATTCGAGTGTTATTCAAATCATTTTGGAGTTTTATAAAGGGTTGTCTAAAACTTATATTAGAGTTTCTAACTGAGCTAAGGAGGACTTAGCTGAGGGTCTTGTTCTTACTGTTAAGCCGTAACAACTTATATTATCTTTGCCTATAAATACTAAGATTAGACATTCTCTTTGGGAGATATCTTATTGTAAGGCCTTGGAGTTGATGGGTTCTACTCTCAATTCTTCAAAGATACCTAGAATCTGTTAGCTCCACAAGTTTGATGTGCTATTAAGGAACTTTCTTCTATAAGTAAGCTACTGAAACAAATCAATTCCAATTGTGACCTAATTCCTAAAGTTGAAGCTCTCTATAATTCAAGAGTATAGACCACAGCCCATTGAACCATGTTATCTAAACTTATTTCAGAACTTCTAGTGAATAGAATATAATTAGTCTTATGGCATATCATTCGGAAAACAGGCTGCTTTTATTAAAGGTAAGCATTTACAAAATAATTTTTTACTTGCACAAGGGTTAGTCCAGGGCTATGTAAGGAATTGAAGCATAACTCTTCTCGTGCTATGATTCAAGTCAATATTTAGAAGGTTTATGATTCAGTTGAGTGGGCTTTGTTAAGATAGGCCTTCAGGTTCTAGGGTTCCCTGGTAGTATTACATAGAAAGTTATAACCTGCATTACTATTATCTTGATCTCTTTCAATATAAATGGTTATTTGAAGAGTTTCTTTGCTGGCAACAAGAGGATAATGCAAGTTTGTGGTGCACTTTCCCCTATGTTTTTATGATTTGCATGGAGATTTTTAGTAGGCTTCTTAAGAAGAGGCTTGAGATTAGCCTTATTCCTATCGTTAAAGATGTTAAAAGCTTGGCATTTCTTATCTGATATTTACAGATGATCTCCTTGTCCTTGCAAAGGGGAATGTTGCATCAATTCAGACTATAGTATCTACATTTGAGCTGTTTGGGAAATTTATTGTTTGCAGCCTAACCCATAAAAACCGGCATTTACTTTGAAGGAGTTCTTAATTAGATTTAAGAAAATTTTGGGAAAATAGGGTATGCTAAAGGGGAAATGCTTGTTAGATATCTTGGCTTATCTTTAGCTCCTTCAAGTTTTACATATGGTATGTGTTAGCCTTTGTCCAAGAAAATTTGGGGAGCATAAAACACTATTCTACTAGAACGTTATCATATGTAGGTAGGAAACAACTTACATAGGCTATTATTTTCAGCATATAAGTATTTTAGAGTGCTTTTTTTGCAGTACCTACTAGAGTTATGCATGAAATTACTAGGGCCTATGGAAGATTTGTATAGACTAGTAAGGATGATAAGAAGAGTTTTGTACTCTAGGAGTATTCTTGGATGGATTATAAATACAGAGGGCTTATTTTCAAAGAAATTCTAGCATGGATTAAAGCATTAAATTAAATGTTTATGAGAGTGGTTAGATGCTTCTTCTCTTAGGGAAGAATAGGTTATAACATATTATTTGAAGAGTAATAACATTTGGGGATGCCAAAGCAAAACCAACCTATTCTTATAATTGGAGAAGCTTACCCAAGATCAAAGATTAACTCAGGGAGAGGATAGGGACTATTAAGGTTGTTCAAGTGTTGCCTGGATTGTGTGCATGCTGGGAATTTCATAATTAGAAATGTATGCACACTATCTAGAGAATTACAAGGGTAGAAAGGCTTGGTCTTCTATTTTATTGGATTCTATCTCATTGCCCATACATTTCTTTTGTGCATGGTTAGCAATGCTAGCAATGCTAGGGAGACTGCTAAGTGAGGACTCAGTATTTGTAACATTCCAGAGGTAAGCTGGGAATTACATCTTTTGTGGAAGAGATACAGAAACACATACTCATATGTCCTTTAGATGTGCTTTCACATCTCAAATCTAGTGGATTTCTTAGTCGGACGAATGTGTAGGCCAAAGACACATCTATGCAAATAGTAGCATGGATCAAGATGGGGCCAATAGGCAAAAATCTCAAGATTGCAGCACTGAGAGCAAGCTTTTGTGCAACTATATATGAGGCGTGAAGATAGAGGAACCAAGAAGTTTAGACAACACTATGTCAACCTTGGCCACTACTAGCTCTGTCTAACATTTTCTTTATAACAAACATGGTAGGAACCTTATTTACTTTCAACAGCAACTGGACTTTGCTCCTTGCTCAGTATGCCCAGATTTGGATGTATGCTTGCACTGATATATCTGGGTTGATCGCTCTTTGAGCATAATAAGATTTACCTTTTCTCCAAAAAAAAAAGAAATTAGTAGTAAACATCAAGCAAAAATTTAAATGTAGGTGTCAGTTAATCCGATTAACAAAGTTTAGAGAAATGATATTGTAGACCTTATCTCAATTTTGTTTGTAATAATTTTTATGCCTTTTCATATACCAATTCAAATAGAGTGAGAGTATAAACATACTTGATAAATGAGTTGTTCTATAACATATTACAATAAGCTCGTATTCAAAAGCGAACTATTTTCACTTAACCCCTCAAGGTTTCGATAAATCATTTTCACATCCTTGACCTTTTCGAATTATATTTTTATTTATAGTCAAGTTAAGGTAAACTCCTAAAATCACAAAAATACCCTTATTTTCACCCATGTAATAGCAAAGTTGTTGCAATATTAACCGACAACACCCATACAGCCACTACAAGGTCCTCGAAGGTCGACTGACACTGATATGCATTTGTTGCCTACCGACGAGACTTATGGTGGAGGCACTACGCCTTTGATGCTTATAATTAATTTTGCCTGTGTGATTTTAACTAATTTACCTCCATGGACATTATGTTGGCAGCACCACCAGAAAACATAAGATAGCCTGCTAGGAATAGGGAAAATTCAAAGTATGCTGAACCTTGGGAGGTTAAATTTTGGGTGATAGTTGATGAATGTCACATGTCCATAAGATTTCATTAGTGTTTGAGAGTCATTTTAGGGGATTAATGTGCTTAAATTTGTGATTCACGCCCGTATTTCTATTTTTAAGCTTGGTTTCCCTTGTTGAAAAGTGTTTACGGAGTTTAACATCGTGAACCAAGTAGAATGAAGATTTTTGAGGCCTTGCAGATAAAAGATAGTAAAAGAGGCCCAACGACACCTAATACGGACGCACTGTGGGTAGTGCCACGGTCTAGGAGGATTCGACAAGACGCAGCAGCAGGTAAACAAGAGAGCGTGACCCAGCCAGTGGGCCCCAAGGGCAGACCATTGTGTATACCATGGTACGTGGGGGTCCCCACGGTCAGGTTGTGGGGAGCTTTGTTCCCTCGTGCCTGCTAGATTTCTTCACGAATTTTCGTGTTTCAAGCGTTTTGTGCATTTACAGACTTGATTTCAGCAATAAAAGCCCCAATTTACTGCACCCTTGGCATCCAATTCCATTAGCCATCATCTTTCTCACATCCATAATCCACCTCAGACAGTGTTGAAGCGAGAAAGATGTAAGATCAAGCAAGGTTTTGCAAGCTTCTGGAAGAAAGATTGAAAGATCATCATCCAAGTGATTAGACTAAGGTTTTTTCTTCTCTCTTGCCTTTAACTTTTCTCTTTAGTGTAGATTAAGATTTTAGAGATGTTTGTCTTGATTTCAATAATGTTTGAGTAGTTTTCTTTATATAGGGGTTGCTAAACCGAAACAATGATGTTGAATATTGTGCTCTAAACTATTTGCACATTGAATCTTATTCGATTGTTTTAATCTAATCCTTGAATTTAGATTGCTGTTATGAGATTTTTGGCTAATTTTTTGCATGCATGTTAGATGCTAGATTAAAGTACTTAAAGGTGAAGATTGGTGCTGAAAAAACTAGGATTAGACTTGATTTAATAATTGCTTGCGAAAGGATTATGAACTGAGTGGTCTTGCAATAATCATATCCTTAAACTTGATTAAATTAAGATCTAATTAGAATTAGTATTGGTTTAACAAAGTTAATTCACTTTATTTTGAAAGAAAGTTGTGAATTATTTAACATTATCAACATATAATCAATCAACAAGGAAAAGTGCATGTTTGACTAAGTTACATTGACACGTCATTATGCATTGTTGCCTTTAGATGTTTCTAGTCATTAAAGTTAGTCCTATTTGTTTAGGAATTTGTTAGATGTAATCCAAATCAAATCTTGATTCTGCTTAGCAAATCCTTCAAAAAAATACTTAGTAATCTAATATAGTCTCCATCTATACTACAATACCCGTGAACTTGCGGTGCGATTAAGTTTTTGGCGTCGTTGTCGAGGACTAGATTTGGATATTGAGTTACCCTTATATAGTTTGAATATGCATTTTTCTTTTCTTTTTGTTTTTTCCATTTTACTTTTTTTTGCTTGCTTTGATTGTGTGTAGGTTGCCTTCCATTTTATGCACAAGGCCCCCGGTCCTAGAGCACTCTTTGAGTTTATCCCTAAGACCGAGGGGACTTCATAAATAGAAGAGGCAACAAAAGATTCAAAAGGAGCAAGAAGCGGTCAACCCAACCTTAGGACGGTGGGTGAAGATGGCGAAGGAGGACCGTGCGGGGCTATGTTATTCCGAGTGTCCATGGCCGCACTCCAAGCATTACTAAGTGCCCATGACTGCCAACAATTTTGAGCTCAAGCCTACACTTATTTCTATGATGCAATAATCCCTATTTGGCAATGACCCCCTTGGAAGATCCCAATTTACACCTTTCGGTTTTCCTAGAGGCGTCCAATACTTTGAAGATCAATGAAGCCTCTAGTGATGCAATCCGCCTCCATTTGTTTCCTTTCTCTCTTACCGACAAAGCGAGTGCATGGATTCATTCTTTGCCATCGGGGTCTATCACTACTTGGGATGAGCTCACCAAAGCATTTCTTCCCAAGTTCTTCCCTCCTAGCAAGATGGCAAGTTTGAGGAATTAAATTACTTCATTTGCTCAATAAGAGGATGAGTCACTATGTGAAGCGTGGGAGCGCTTCAAGGAACTTTTAAGGTTGTACCCCCATTATGGCCTTTAAAAGTTGATGATAGTGCAAGCGTTCTGCAATGGAATCACACATGCCTTGAGGTGTACAATAAATGCAGTGGCGCGAGGAACATTGATGAACAAGACAGAGGATGAGGCATACAACCCCATTGAGGAGATGGCTCTCAACAATTACCAATGACCCAATGACAGGACTCCTTCCAAGTAGGCGAAAGGTAAATTTGATGTTGATGTTTTAACTTTACTTGCCGCTAAAATGGAAGCCATGACTTAAAGGCTTGAACATTAAAATGTTAATGCGGTGAATGCATGTGACCCCTCCCCTACTTGTGATAGTTGTGGATCTTTTGACCATGTAACTTTGAGTTGTTAAGTTGAGAGTCCTTTTGCCCAATCCCCTAGTAACCAAGTTGCATATGTCAATAAGTTCCAACCTAGGCTGAACCATGACCTCTACTCCGATACCTACAATGTCGGTTCGAAAAATCATCCTAACTTGTCTTAGAGGAGTGGTCCTCTTCCCTTTCCCTGAGCCCAAGCTAGGCCCTCACCTCCTAAATTCAAAAGGCCTAATTTCCCTTCACAACCTCCATAAAATTCTAACCTAGAGTTCATGTTGGAGAGTGTGCTTTTGGCGCAACAAAAGCAAGATGAGTATATTAAGCAATTAGCCTCTAAGGTTAACGTACTTACTACTTATAATAAGATGTTAGAATTTCAAATTGTGCAATAAGCTAGCTCTTCTTCATCACCTCTAGGTAGACTACTTAGGAAGCCCGATTCTAACCCTAGAGATCATTGCAATTGTATTGTCTTGAGAAGTGGCAAACAATTAGAGGGTCCTAAGGGTGTTAGAGTTAGGGTGGATGGTGAGAAAGATCATGATGTGCATCTTGGTGCCTTGCCTAGTGAGAATGTTCCCATAAAGAAAAGTAAAAGTGAGAACCTTAAGGAATCTAAGCCCCTTTCCTTAAAGCATTACATGCCACCCTTGCCTTTCCTATAAAGATTTGCCAAGGCCAAACTTAATGCTCAATTTGGAAAGTTTCTTGATGTTCTTAAAAAGTTGCATGTGAACATTCCTTTCATTGATGATTTATCTCAAATCCCTATGCATGCGAAGTTTTTGAAAGAAGTCCTCTCCAAAAAGAGGAAAATTGATGAGCACGAGACTATAGCTTCAGCCTAGGAGTGTAGTGTTATGGTCCTAAACATGCTTCCCTTAAGCTTATGGATGCCGATAGCTTCTCTCTTCCTTGCTTTATTAGATATGTAAGCATTAATGGGAATTTATATGATCTTGGTTCAAGTGTGAGTTTGATGCCCTATTCCATTTTCAAGAGACTTGACCTAAGATAGTTGAGACCTACTACTATTTCACTTTAATTAGCAGACTGTTCTGTGAAGTATCCTTTGGATTGTTTGGAGGATGTTCCCATCAAGGTGGGTAGTTTCTATATGCCGGTAGGTTTTGTGATTCTCAATATAGCGGAAGATACCTACACCTAGATTATTCTTAGGAGGCCTTTATTGGCCATTGTGGTATGTAAGATAGATGTTAAGGGGGAAGGCTGACTTTTGATGTGGAAGAGAGCCATGCTGAACTTGGTTTGTTTAAGGACCATAAACCTTCTCGTTCTTCTCTTCCTTCTTATGGATATGATGTGGTTATCTCTGATAAGATTGTGGAGCCGTTTGATTGGTGAACAATTGATCCTTATGAGTTCGATTATGTGTCTACTAAGGGCCATGGACTTGATTGTGTAAAGGTGGATTTGGTTGACAATTGGCATAGTCAAGGACAAGCCTATACTTTTTAACGAGGGTTATTTTAGTGATTACTGGAGGTTGCATGAGTGTTACTACCTTTGCCTCCTTTGAGCAGTGTTAAGAATGCCCTTCATTTGGGATCGAGTTTGGTTGTTGTGATAGTGGTCCGTCTGATGGTGCCCACCACAAGATTATTGTATATGCAGACTGCACTGCTTGGTGTTATCTGATGCTTACAAAGGACCTCCATCCCATCTACTTGAAATGGTTCCTTCTTTTGCAAGAGTTTGACTTTAAGGTCCGTGACAAGGGCGGGACAAGAGCTATGCGGTCCCCTTTTTTACTGATTTTTTTCCTTTCCAATGGATGATCGGTATATGGTATAATTAGAGATATAAAAGAAGCGCTGCTTAGGAGGCAACCCAAGATTCTTTTTCTTTTCTTTTTGTTTTTGTTTCCTTAGATTTTAGTCATTTTGATGTGTGCTTTTTTCTAAGCCTACTCCCCGTAGTATTTTATGCCTTGTACATTTACATTGAGGGCAATGTATCATCTAAACACAGGGGAGGATATTCTACATGTGTTGCATCTTAATTTAGGCATGTTTTTCTTATTTAGGTCATGTTCAAGTTTGCATTTAGGGTTTAGGTTGGATTTGAAAGAATTTAGGAAAAAAATGAAAAAATAGAAAAAAAATCCTCCAATGATGATTTTCTAAGCAAAATAGTTTGCATGAGCTTGAGTGATTTTGATCAACGACTCCTTTGGTGTGAAAATTTTTGAAGCTTTTGTGAATGTATCTTGTTTTGGCCCTTGCCTTTATTGGGAACTTTGTTATCCCTTGGAACCCTTGGCCTTAATGTTGGTACATAAGAGTTATGAGCTAAATGAGACTATGGTAAATATCTGTGAGGCTCAAACTAATTCATCACATTTAGTCTCATGTTCTTTCATGTGTGCGGCTCATTCATGTTGTATCTCTAGAACTTGCCTAAACTCTTGCTTAAAACCACATTAGCATGTCCATAGTTGATGATATAATAGAGGCATTCTTTCGTTGATCACTTTAGCCACACAGTCAAATGGTCAACCCTTGTGTCACATGTTTATCGGCTTTGTTAAACCTTTGATCTTATATTCGACTTTGTTGCTAATCCTTCATGTACGCACTTAGCTAAACACATATTCTTAACTTTCAACTAAATCTATGGAGTATCACTTCATCTATGTAGTAGGTGGTTTTGGAGGTGATTGAGTTCAAGGTTGTTGGGTATGTTCATTTGTTGAGGAGTTGATCACATTAAGCACTTGCTTTAGTTCCCCTTTTGTTCAGGTTATATATATACATATAAATTAGGTTGTGAATTAACAATTAGCGACCTTATGCCTTTTAATAATTGTAATTCTCATTTCATTTCCCAAAGGGAAAAAAAGAAAAACAAGAAAAAAGGAAAAAAGGAAAAAAATAAGTGATTGGCATGGGACACATAAATAACTTGAGTTCTTTTCTTTCTCGACTCACTTCCTATTTGACTCGTGGGGAATGTTCATTGTGTTATTGGGGTTTGGAGTATTGGAGAATTTCATGGCTAATTGGTGTTTTGATTGGTTGCTCCCTAGTCACTTGGCTAAATATCTCCACATTTCCCAAATCCGTTCGTCTATTCCTTTCCCTTAATGCTTTTAATCCATGTTACAACCCAAGTAAAGTCCTCTTGATTGTTATGTACACATTGCACTCTTAGGGCTTGTTCATTTCATTGGCAAATTCTAATTTACCAAGTTCAACAATTTCAAAGCACTTTCTTCAACAAAAAAATTCCAACCTCAACCTGCTTTAATCAACTTCAACCCACTTCAATCCACGTCCACGAAAAAAAAAATAGTAACTTCATCCAATCATATAAAAAAAAATGTACCAATGTCTTTCAACGTCAACCCACTTCAACTTACTCCAGCCCACTTCAACCCATTTTCATCTACTTCAATAAAAAAAATATCAATTTCAACGCACTTTAACCAATCTCAACTAACTTCATCCATTTCCCAACCCCTATTTCCCAAGGAAAAGAATAGGCCCTAGTGTTGGAGAATATGAGACTCTCAGCAAGCGTGTAGTAGATTACATCTTTGGAATGAGTCTTGAGTGAACCTAAACTATGTTTTAAACACACGAGTGAGAGTGGTTCACATTCTCTAAAGGTGAAATTCTACTAGTTCATTTAACTTTAATTAATTCCATGTACTTGCATGTTGTGCTTTGTGGTTCTTAGAGGGTGATCAAGTTTGATATCTGCTTGTGGTTTTATAATTTTTCGAAAACATTCATCTTGACTTGATTTTGAAAAGTCTTGTTCACTACTTGGGGTTGTCATTGATAGTAAGTCTTACTTGTGATATGCTATGAGTTGCCTAGCCAGAAGAGGTTATTGTGTGTTTTTAATCCTAGATGCATCTTTTCCACACTGATTTGTCTTAAGTTTATCTTTGCTTGGGAATAAGCAAAGGTTTAAGTATGGGAGAATGATGAACGTCACATTTATATAGGATTTCATTAGTTTTGGAGAGTCATTTTAGGGGATTAACGTGCTCAAATTTATGATTTATGCCCCTATTCTACTTCTACATTTGGTTTCGCTTGTTTGAGAAATGTTTGCAAATTTTAACCTCATGAACCAAGTGTAATGAAGATTTTGAGGCCTTGTGGACCCAACACGGACATACCGCGGTGAGTGCCACGGTCCATGAGGATCCAGAAAGAAGCAGCAAGGAAGCGCAATGCAGCCAGTGGCCACCACGACCAGACCATGGTAGGTACCATGGTCTGTGGAGGTCCCCACGGTCAGGCCATGGTTAGCTCTATTCTGTCAAGCTTGCTAGATTTCTTCACGGCTTTTCATGTTCCAGTTTTTTTGTACATTTGCAGACTTGATTTCTGTGGTAAAAACCCCATTTTATTGCTTCCTTGGCATCCAATTCCATTAACCATCATCTTCCTCACATTTGTAATCCACCATTAGGGAGGGTTGAAGCAAGGATAGAAGTAAGATCACACAACATTTGGAAGCTTTTGGAAGAAAACATTGAAAGATCATCATCTGAACTATTAGACTAAGTCTTCTCTTCTCTCTTTACTTTAACTTTTCTCTTTGGTTTAGATTAAGATTTTGGAGATGTTTGCTTTGATTTCAATAACGTTTGAATAGTTTTCTTTATCTAGGAGTTGCTAAACCAAAATAATGACGTTGATAGTGCTAGTCTAAACTATTTTTGCTTAAAATCTTGCTTGATTGTTTCAATTTAATCCTTGAATTTCGATTGCTATTGTGGAATTTTTTGGCCAATTTCTTACATGTGTGTTACATGCTATCGAAGTACTAAAAGGTGAAGATTGGTGTTGGAAAAATTAGGGTTAGACTTGATTTAATAATCGCTTGAGAAAGGATTATGAATTGAGTAGTTTTGCGATAATTATATCCTTAAACTTGATTAAATTAAGATCTAATGAGAATTAGTATTTGTTTGGCAGAGTTAATTCACTCCATTTTGAGAGAAAGTTTTGAATTATTTAATGTTATCGACCGTTAAATCAATCGGCAATGCGAAAAGTGTATGTTTGACTAAGTTAGATCGACATATCTTTAGGTGATGCTACCTCTAGATGTTTTTAGTGATTGAATTTAGTCTTATTTGTTCAGTGTTTGTTGGATAAAATCCAAATCCAATTTTGATTCCACTTAGCAAATCTTTCAAAGGAATGTTTAGTAATTCAAATTTAGTCTCTATGGGACGACCTTGATCTGTACTACAATACCCGTGCACTTACAGTGGGGATCAATAGTGGGGTCTCAAGTGTAAAGGAGAAGGAAACTAGAGGACCTTCTCTAGCATTGAACCTGAACAAATGCCCAATCGATTCACTATGGACAACTAGCATGGTCGTCACTGAGGGTTGCGTGACTTCGATTTGGATCTGGTGTTTGCTGACGACCGTGATAGTAGCTAGCCCGTGGTGATTATTTACCTAGATAGGAAGGATGGGACAAGGAGTTGTAGGTGCGCTGAGGATGAATAGTATGTTTGTAAGTTTTAAGGTTTATAATTATTTGACACAAAGGTGAAAGGCTATGAAGCACCGACATACCAATTACTAGGATACCCGTCTGACTTGTGTCTAACACTTGTATGTTTCAACACATGTTGGACACGTGTCATATATAGCAAAAATACGAATCCAAAAAGAAAAAGAGAAAAATGCAGGGAGGACACAAGGGAGATACAGAACAGATACGCAAACGGTGCCAATATGACACGGGCTCACGCTAGTCAGTCACCACGTCTGCCTTGAGGGAACCTACTTTGGTGTTCCCCTTGCCCATTCGCCTATTGTGTCTCGAAGAATTTATGAGAGAGAAAAGATCGGGTTAAGATGGAGATTGATTAAGTTTGCCACTGTTCATCGCCAAATTTTTTGATTTTGGGTCAGAGATTAGTTTTTCATCTCTCGTTCTTTCACCAAGAATGGATGAATGATAAAGGAGCGAGGCATAGGGAATTGATGAGTTTCAATACTACAAGAAAGTTCTGATTTTGGCTTGGGAGGAGGGAGGGAAAGGGGTTGGATTATGTGTCATATCGTCATGTTTTAACACTACATAGAGAACAATATGTAGTTAATGAATGTGTCAAATTACATGTCATATCCTTACTTTTAAAAAAATTAGGTATTTATGTGTTAATATCTTATCGTATCTGTGTTACTGATTGTCACATATCCTAGTTGATGCTGCTTAGGTCAGGGACATACAAATATCGAAAAAATTATATATGTAAATGATTTAGCGAGATCCATGGAATAAGTAAAAGTTAGTCGTCAAAAAACATAAATAAACAAAAAAGGTCGAATCAAATTCGATTCAAAGCAAAGCAGTTGAAATTCAAATCAAAATGGAATTGTCCTCTTTTGAAATCTGAAGTGGAATACAGTCTCGTATGGGTAGAGCAGCGCACAGCAATAATAACTGAAGAGGGCGAAGCAGGAATGATGGCGGTGGATGAGTTGGCCAGTTGGGCAAATAGAACAGCCATGTGCAGCACCCCCAATTGGCACATGATCATGAGGAAACAAGACGAATGAATGAATGAAGAAACATGCACGCACATGTCATTGCCCATTCCCGCTCTCTTTTCCAAAGTCAGCAACATGCGATGTTCATTTTCGTTATATTGTTCGATCGTTCAACTAACCAGATCGCAACGACACCCAGGTGGCTTATTTAATTTAATTCTCCTCAATATAAAGGACAAAAAGAAGCCATACATGGTCTGCCCCCCCCTTTTACTGTATATTATATTTGTGCCCCTTAACAACCCCAAAAGTAAACTAATCACATGAATAAGCATGCTCCAATACTCCGTAGCACGGATTACACCCCCCCCCCCCCCAAAAAAGACCCCCATAAAAAAAACTCTCAATATTTTAGCTAATTCCTCCACTTCATTGTTTCTTTAATATCCCAAAAGTGGCTGCTTTCTTAAGTTTTCATATTCAATTCATTAATATCTATACTATTATATATTATATATATAATATAATAATAATATTGTGATGACGTGAATTTTTCCTAAATTCTCATAAATTAGAGTCTTTAGATCGTTGGAAGCAATCTCTCTCTTAATCTCAACAATTGATTCAATTTTGATTATATTAAAATAAATTTCAAAACTTCCTAAATTACAATTGCTTTGTTGTGTGGATTTTTTCGGTCTGTTTTCAATAGCAAGAAATAAAATTGCAGGATTTTGTTGGCAACTTTATTCATTTTTTGTTAGTTTTCTAGATTTTATGCTATTCATAAAATAGACCTTCCAAATATTTTTTTGTTTTCTTTTTAAAGAATATTGACAGTTTTATGTTTCTTTGTGACAAAGAATATTAGCACGTTTCTAAATTCGTAAAAAGCACGGGTAACAAATTGCCTAATTTGATAGGGTCTAGACCTTCCAAACATTGCACAGTCTAGACCCTCCAGCATTTGTACAGTGGGTCATTGGTTTTAGGAATTCTTTTTTGCTTCTTAAAGTATATTGATTTATTTTGCTGTTAAAAGAATATTAATAGTTTTAGGCTTTTCGATTATTGTGAGTTATTGGGCTGGAAAAAAATTATAAAACTTTTACTATAGAATCTACATGTTAATTGGAAATTTTCTGTAAATTTTTACTTATTTTGGATGTTAAATTTGTGAGTTATGAACTGTTTATTGGAATTGCCCTATTTTAGTGCATGATTTCATCTACTATTTCAATTACTAGGAGTTATTTACTTGGAGAAAAATTATGAAAATTTTGCTGTATATTATCTATGATACTTGGATTTTTTTTGTAAATTTTCTTGAATTTATGATGTGTATCTTGTGATTTATGCATTTTTGATTGAAATCTCCCTATCTGAATGTATATCTTCAGATCTTGTTTCAATTTTTATGGATGATTAGCAATACAACATCGTGTAAATAAAAATGGATGAATTTATAAATTGTGTAATTTCGCTATCCAATATAACTATAATTACATCATGTCTTTCATGTTTAATATTTAAATATTAAATTTTGATATAGTAAATTTAATATATTTGTAAAATCAAACACCTTCCCATCTCCACCTAAAAAAGGAAATCGAACATAAAAATTAAAAAAAAGAAAAAAAGAAAATAAAAAGAAAATAAAAATATCCATTTAATTCACTCAATAGGATTGAATATGGATGCAATCAAATTAGCAATACAACAGTGCATAAAAAAAGTGGATAAATTTATAAAGCGTTGTGATTTTGCTATCCAATATAACTATAATTAGATTATGTCTTTCATGTTTAATATTTACGCATTGAATTTTGAAAGTACATTAGATACAATGATTTGTCAAACATAATATATTTAAGGAATAAAAGAGTTTTTACCCAATGAAATATTATTACAACATAAAACTCTTTTACCTTGCCAAATAGATTTTTATTGTTAAGTACTCTTAATCATACATTTTGAGTTGTATGTTAACTCATAGAAGGTATGCCTAATCAGTTTTCATTGTTAAGTACTCTTGATTATACATTTTGAGTTGTGTAGTTAACTTAGTTAAGAGTTTATTTTAAATAAGTTTATTATTTTAATATTATTATTTCTCATCCAAAATGTTCATTGCAAAACAAACATATTTCATTTCAATTATATTAAGAAATATTTTGTTTACTGATGATATTAAATTTTAGTCGTAAATATGACTAATATATCATAATTGTCACAAATTATACGATACAACTCTTCAATAATTTAATAGCTCCTTACATCAATCCTTACAGCTCCTTAAATCTTCTTACAACTCCTTACATCTTCTTATACCTCCTTACATTTTCTTACAGCTTACAGCTGTATCTTATCACGAAATAAAACAGGTCCTAATAGATTTATAGATGTTTGTGCATGTGTGTGTGTGTGTGTGTGTGTGTATAAACACACAAACACACACACACACACACACACATATATATACACACTTACATACGTATGTTTGTATGTATATGTCTATATATATATGTGTGTGTGTGTGCACGCGCACGTGTGTGTGTATATATATACATATATATATATGCATATATGTGTGTGTGTGTGTGTGTGTGTGTGTGTGTGTATGTGTGTGTGTATTCAAACTATCTATTGTAATATGCGCCGTACAAAGCACGGGTCCAAACTTGTTGCCATTAATTGATAAGATATTGATTGGTTATTTTGTCATCTAGCTAAAGAGTTATTTTAATCGAGATGGGAAAATTGATTTTCCTTTTCCCCCTTTGCTCTAAGGGTAGAGCGTTCACATTTGGGGCTATACAAATTGTACCATAGTTATTGGTGTACAGCCATAAAACTGTAATTCACTATTTTACCAACATTTAGAAAAGTTTATCAACTTTATGTCTCTTTTGCACTTCCCCTGCCTTTGGAATGCCACAGTTCTCATACCCGGCTGTCATCAGTGTACCTGTCCCCTAAACCGCTCGAACTTTACTCGCCTTCTTTTATCCTTGAATAACTCGTTCCCTATTGTGTGGCATTTGAACCTAGGATATCATTTTCTTTTACAGTTAGTTCCGCAACAATTGTTCAGCTAGTGAAGATCCAATGAGGGGAGAGGGAGGGGGGAGGAAGAAGAGAATGAAATCAGTAAGCACTTTCTTATATCTTAGAGTGGAATTAAGGGCACTAGACTGAAAGACTACTAGGTCAAAGGCAAGTTTGCCACATGATGACAGCTTCAGCAGGTGGCTTGGTGCTACGTGTGAAGCCTACTTTACTAGTATTGTATCTGTCTTGAGGTATAAACTAGAGTTAGGAAAGTTTGATCCGACATGATAATATAACACTAACCGGACCTAAAGTTACGGACACAAACCCGACCCGAATCGAACCGAACCGAACTGAACCGAACCGAAGTCGATACGATTTTACGATTTAGCTTGAAAACATGTTTATTTTTAATTTGATCAAATCCAAGCTGTTTTCGAGGCTGGTACGAAATTGATCCGACCCATCCTATTTTCTAGTTCTAGTATAAACGCTAGTGAAAGTAAAGTTATCCAAATTTAAAGTTCGTGTTTCCAATATTTTAGAGAAAATGTGATATTATCTTTAATTTTAGCTTCTATATTCACAGTAAATCTTATATCTTGTTATCAACTTTTGGCAGTAAATAGTGTTTTTAAGATTAACTAGTGCTCTGGCCCATGTGATGCACGGGATATGTTTTTGAGTTTTTGTCGATAATAAATAAATAATTGTATATGTTATAATAAATTTTCTACTAATTTATGTGACATGTTAAAGTTTTTTGAATTTTTTTATTAATTAGTAGTTTTCAAAATTGACTAGGATTATTAGATGATACTAGTGTTATATTCCTTGCTATGCAAGGACTTTAGTTAATTTTGTTACATTTTCTTATTAAACAATAATTAAAATATATTGATTTATTAAAATAACTTAAATTTTGTATGATAGAATAACTATTATGCTATCGTTATCGTTCATAGAAACATAGGTTTTCTCTTGTTTTCAATTATGTCACTTAAAATTACATTTTTTAATATTAAAATTATTTATTTAATGAGGTTAAGTTTTAACCTTTAATATGCAAGTCATAATCTTGTCATTTGATGCATTATATATTTTTTTCAAAATGATTTAGTTAAGAATATGTCACTATTCTACTAATTATTGCATAAATTATTCATTAAGTGGTTTCATTAAGTGGTCAATTTTTTTAATTTAATGTAGCATTGTGTTAAATTAGCTTTACTCTTGTGTGGCTATTCAAATGTCTATGTAGTTAGATTTTGTAAAATTAAATTTTATTCACAAAGTAATAACATATATAATAACATATAGTGAATCCTAGTTTTTTTTTTTTTTTCTCTTTTGAAGGTTAATAAATCCTAGTTAATAACTTTAATGTTAATTAATATGAGTCAACTAATATCCATCAATTAGAACTTGTCAATTCATTGTTTTATGCCATATTAGCTTGCCACATGTCATTTATACATAATTTATATCCAACTTTTAATATATATATATGATAAACTGTAAAAACTTAATTAAGATTTACCATGCATTAAAATAGACTATTGTTGACTTAGGTAGTAACTTCTGTAGCAGTTATAATCCAATAATCAATTTTGGACTTTGGGTACTTAGCTCCACACACCAAACACACCCCCCCCCCCCCCCAAAAAAAAAAAAAAAAGATCCTTCAACTGGGGTACTCAAAGTAATCCTAAAATCAAGAACAACCTGAAAATCCCATAAGAAATAATCGTAGTGGACTCCAAAAACATCCATGATAGGTAGACCTAAAATTGAAACATACGAATTACTCTTTTTTTACAAAAATAAGTGCATGTCATATGCGCATGCATCAATGGAGATTAATCTTATGTATAAAATATGAATGCCAACAAACTTTGCCAATAAAGGGGATGATGATAGCTGGGACTATTCTTTCGTAATTGAAAGCAACTTGATATTTTTCTATGGTAATTTGCATGTACTACTAGCTCATATATATATAACTTCGTAATTGTTATTGACTCATTGCTTTGTATCTAACATCTAATAATATTCCACATTTATTATGTTCAATTAATAATAATTGTATATTTATAGTAAATAAGATTCATAACTATTATTGTATTGTATCTAACATTTATAATGTCACATATTTGATCAATGCTCATTCAAATGTGCGACAAATCAAACAAAAATTATTGGTATGTACCTAATAATGGAGAGGTAAATCTACAACGAAATCACCACTATTAAGGTAATAAGTCAAAAAATAAATCTGCCAAAATGAAATTATCCATTTAGTATCATGGGCTATAATTTTTCCAAGGATGGTTTGATACCTTCCACAACAAAATCAATCATTTGACCAATATACACTGACATGTGTATGTTGCTAGTATAATAATGTAATCTTCATTTCCTTGGTAATTAGATTGACTTTCCTGTTTTATTGTATTTCCCTTTCTACTGCTTCTCTTTCTCCCTTTAAAGCTCATGTTACAGACATGTTGGAGGAGGCTCCATTGGATTTTAGTTACATTTTTTAATTTTTTAGATGCAAGATAGTAGTAACAATATTCTTTTGTAGTTTTTTTTTTTTTTAATTATCTTCACGGGTGGTTTGCATGAGTATTGATAAGATACAGACTTACAACCATAAAACTAAGAAACACCAAACAAACCTGAAAAATGGTTGGTTTGTATGAATCTATTGATTATTAATGATTTTATATTAATAAAATCTGTTAATTCCAAAAAATAAGTCACTGATAAAATGTGACTAATCAGAAAACAGACAGTTACCACCAATACATATACTTAAAGAGTTGTATGTTTTATTAACAAATGTTAATTCAAAAGGTTTAACACTTATCTTACTAAAGGAAGGTCTCTAGTTGGCGTCTTGTGAATAAAGAAAACATGCTATTACAATGCTCTGACCCTCATGAATCAATGGTTTCTCTACTCTAGTTAAATGGAGGATCAAAGAAAAAGTTCAAGTTTTATTAATATTAACCAAAATTTTCTAGTGTGTTACTATTAGTTGCAATTGTAAACCGTTTGTAAAATGCATAGACTAAAAATGAAAGCAACCATATTAGAGAAAACAAAATAGCTTATATAAAAATAATTAGCAAAGAAATATAACTTTCACTATTTCTCAAATAAGAGAAAAAAATGCTATAATTTTGAGATGTTTTGAAAAATATTTATTATAGCAAAAAGAATCAAATGAATAATATAATTTTCTTTATGGAAAAATAGAACGATGCAAAAAGGAGCACTAAGATAATGAAAGAGCATTGCTGGGTAACCAAATTTTAACGGCTTACGAAACAGTTTCAAAGGGCATATTTGAAAATTTTAAAAAAATGTCCATCTGCATATAAGTCTTTAATTATAAATTGTCTTTTTGGAAAAAAAAATATTTTATATTTAATTGGTCCTATTTTATGGTAAGTACATTGTTTCTATATATAATCTTGCTGTTGAAATGATATTAATTTGAACGATTAACTTCTATTTTTCTTTCAAAAAATGAAAACTCATTAATTATTTTAGAAAATTTGTGAGAGGGACATGTGTTAAAGTTTAGAAAGATCTCTTTATATACCAGTTTTGTACCCGTGCGTTACACGATGACTATCATTTCTCGGTTGATAAGTATCAGTATCTTGTTGGATATGTTGTTGTTGGTGCTATACCATATTAAGTTCTATGGATTTGATGATAATACCTTTTTGCTAACTTTATTTCATATGAAGTCATCTTAATCATATGTATTTAAATTTTTGATGTGCAGTCTATCTTTCTTAATAGTCAATAAGTTTTTAACTGATTTTTTAAGATATTATGTGGTCTAATGCTGTGTGATTTTTTTTAAATTTAAAATAATTTTGTGAAATAACTATATTGATGGTGGGAGCAAAGAAAAACCGTCGTATTTTCAGTAATTTAATGTTGTCTTTCTTAAACTCAGACTTTATTTTTAAAAATGCATCATATGGTAATGTGAAATGTAATGTGAGAAAAGTAGTTCTAATATGAAATGTTCAATAACATGTCAGATTTGTCGTCTTCGCTTTCTATTAGTTGTCAAATTCCATTCTCAAATTAAGTAACCTGCAAAAGTAGCATATATTATACTAAGTTAGATTTTTATTTTTTCATTTGTTCCTAACTACTTATCATCAACAATGTATTGTTAAATGTATGTAATGATTTTTTACATGCTTATATATTTAGCAAAAAATAATAAGATAATATTACTATATTTATTTATACTTACCTACAGAGAAGTATTTCAAATATGAACTTCTTGTACATTTCATTTGTCCGGCGTTGCCTGCACAATATTGGAGAAATTTATTAATTGTTATTATTTTAATCTTCAGTTACGTTTAATTCTAAGAATCATAATATGTCATGGTCTTTGCATAATTAAAACTACCATTTTGTATGAGTTTTCTAACATTAAAATATGTATAGTGCTAATTTTTTTGGGGGGTAATTTGGAGTAATGAAGTTATTTTGAGTGCATACATAACATTGGTAAATTATTAAACACTTCTTTGTAGACAGTGTTTCTTGTGTATCCTTTGGTATTCATTGTCATGTTTAATAATAAACTTCAAACTCTCTGGTGAAATTACCTGTGATGTTACAATTTAGTTGTCCATGACTTAATATCGATTTTAGAAGGTAAACTCCTACACATTTCAGTGATTTGAATAGAAAATTGTCTTCTTTTTAATACGAATAAACACTTGTCTCAGATGAATGCAAAACAATTCTAGGGATTGTAACATTCCTTTTGACATTGATCGAGAAAAGAATACGATTCTTCTGTTTTAGCCAACCAGCACTTGTTAGGATGCATTTTTTTATCCTTCCATAACTAAGAATTATATGAGGACACAATTTTTTTTCAACAAATGACGACACAAACTTATATGTGACACTACAAAAGTAAGCCTCTATTTATAGGAATTGTGAATTAAGATAAACTCTAGAGTAAAATGAGCGACTATCGGGATAATGAGTTAATCAATTTCAAAAATAATATATAATATAGTAATTAAAGGTGAGCATTAAAACGAAAGAATGAGGTAATTTAGTAAAGGTTATATAGTATTAAATATGGACATTCAAATGAAATAATAAGGTACCTTACCAATAAAAATAAATTAGTAAAAGATCAGTTAGCGCATGTGAGACCAAATGTCAAATTTATAGGGTCATGCATGCTAATTAAAACTGATAATCATCACAAAAGGTGCGTCTTTTCCTAAGAGATTTCTGTTGGTTTAATTCTATTCATTACGCGTGCATTTACTTTGTATGTCCATTGCAGATTATTTCAATAGTTTTAATTATTTAATAGTGATGATGGTCCTTCCTATTATTTAACCCATGATTTGAATAATTGGCTAATTATTCTCATAATCAACAAAGTATGGGAAAATTGTTGAAAGTAGTAATAAAAAGACAGATAAGTATTTGACCTTAATCTTATCTCTTTGGTATATAATTATTTATTAAAAAAAAAAACTAACAAAGAAAAATGAAAAAAATTTTAAACAGTAGAAAAAGAGATTGGCAGCAGATGATGAAATTTTAGTACAAATTAAATTTAGAAAAACTTTTAATGCTCTTTTTGAGGGGGCGGGGACGGGAATACTACTAATTTATAAAGTCAATTATGGCCTATTATGGGAATGTAGACAAACTAATTTTATATATTAATTTACCTATTAAATTTAAATTTAAATTTGCTAAAAGAACTAATTATACTATGTGATTTTTGAGCTCAAAATATAATCTCAAGTGAAATATAACTTGAATAAATCACTGAAATTTTTTTTAATATCATAGATGCAAGTTACAAATGTGAAAAGAAATTAAATATTGTACCAGCTTAAAGTAGTTGCAAGCGAAACCCATAATCACATTAAGGTCCTATAGTATTTCATATTATCTAAATCCAATTATGTGATATGCTTATGTAATCAAGCTTTACAATATGCGAAATAAGCAGTCCCATTAGCATTCATATGTGAACTCATGATATATTCACTCAAAAATAAATATATAAAAATAAATATATTTAGATTTACATGTCTAATATATACTTACCTGAAGAATAATGTCTAACACACTTAATTTTTCCTTAGATAACATCTAAATCATTTCTTTGGTCTATATTTAAGTTTTCCAAGACAAAATTCAATTACTAATTAGTCATAACATATGAGAAAAGTTAACATTAAGTTGAATCAAAATTGTATTGATAACATACATCTATCTTAATTACATGACGGAAGTCTTCTATGTTGCTATCCTATATGACATTTTCATCCTAAGGGGCACCCTAAATGGCATCGTATATGGCATCCCACATTTCACTTATATATGAGTTCAATCCAACTCTTAATTTATATATATATATATATATATATATATATATATATATATGTGTGTGTGTGTGTGTGTGTGTGTGTGTGTGTGTGTGTGTGTGTATATATATATGTGCATGTGTATACATATAGAGAGAGAGAGAGAGAGAGAGAGAGAGAGAGAGAAAGAGAGAGAGAGAGGGAGGGAGAGACCTACCAAAACTGACCCGATACCCGAAACCCAAACCGAACGACTCAAACCCATACCCGACCCGACGTCCAAAATAGGCTCACCCGAAAGTTGACCCGAAACCCGAATTGACCCAAACTAAAGTATATCCAATCCGAAATTTTCTACAAAGTTGTTTATTTTTGCATGACAATCGTGTTGAACCAAAAATCGATTGACCCGAAGCTCATCCAATCCAAACCGAACCGACCTGAAATGCCCTATAACCCAAAATATAACCCGATCCAAACTTAACACAATCCGTACCGGAACTGAATGACTCATTTGCTAGGTGTGTGTGTGTGTATATATATATATATATATATATATATATATATATATATATATATATATGAACATGCCAAACGAACAAAACTTGAAGATGAATGGGCAAAAGATCAAATAAGATCTATAATTTTGCCGGCGTTGGGGATATATTTTGCGAACCTCACGCCTTGTGATGCAGTCATTCGACTAGCTAGTTTGGATAAGTGTAGATCTCATGCATCATTTCATGAGTCAATTTTTTGGCTCATTCATTTTTGCTTCTACAGTGCAAAACTCATAACTTTAGCTCATTACATAAAATAACATTCATGGGTCCTATAATTAAACATATATAATTAATTTTACTTTTTTGTTTTGTTTCATTATTTATCTAAGTAAGTTGGGAAATTAATTTTTAAATTTTCTAGAAAATCAAATAATTAATTCATGGTAACAAAATAGAAAAAATATCATTAATGTAGTAATAAAAATATTATTAATTAATTAATATCATTAATGAAATGCACTCTCCTCTATCCCCATTCTCTCTCATTACTTTTGCTCCCTCGCTTCATCTTCTTCCTTCAGCAATGCTCTGTTTCTCATCTTCTTTCATCTTTTTCTTTGAGCCGCGCCATCTACTCATCTTGGCACAATCCCCCAGCACTCACTCACTCGTCTTATACTATACTGCTGTTTTCAATCAAAAAAAAAGTTTTCAAGGCTTAGAGAGTGAGAAAAATAAAGGAGAAATCCATAAAATCAAGGGAAAAGAGAGGGGCGAGCAGCAGCGAGTCCCGAGCCTCCTCGCATGCCGCGAGCTGGCAGTCGGCAGCTGCACAGAAGACGAGCAGCTCGCTCGTGACTATAGGCTTGCAAGCCTCCCTTTGCATGTACTCTTATAACTTCATCTGGACTATTTATCCTTATTTAATTTATCATTTGTTTCCCCCAGAAAAGATTAAAAAGGTTGCATCCCTTAAGAAATATAAAAATAGAGACAAAAAAAGTTATAAGAACGTTCAAAATTTCTCATTCATGTCCTCATCAAAAGAAACTTCCTCATAACTGCCATATGACAAATACCTCATACTTTTAAGATGCTACATCTCATAATATGCCATCCATTTTTAAAAAGAAAAATTGAAACCATTCAATTAAAGGTTGGCATAATATATATATATATATATATATATATATATATATATATATATATATACACACACACATATGTGTTTGTCAATACATATATAAATATATATATGTATATGTTTGTCAATATATATATATATATATATATATATATATATATATATATCTCTGTGTGTGTATACACACACGCGCGCGCACACAGACACACACACACATATATATACACACATACATACATACATACTACATACATACATACATAAATCGATAATATATATATATATATATAATATATATATATATATATTATATATATATATATATATATATATATATATATATATATATAAAAGCCCCCAAAAGTAGCATATGACATGTGTCAAATTTTTAGAAGTTTGGATTTTCCTAAGCTAATTTCAAGCCTAACTCTAAACCACATAAATTATTATTTTTAACTAAAATAATAAAAAGTAAAATCTTTTTACTCCTTCAAATATGAAATATTAGAGATATAGATATATTATTATGATAGTTACGGATCTTATTTACTATAAATGAACATTATTGAGAAATAATAAAAGATTACTGAAATCTGTTGTACATTATTGTTGTTGTTGTTGTTGTTACTACTACTAGCACCACCACTACCACTACTAGTCCACTACTACAACTAGTCTACTACTACAACACCCACGAGACCTTATTGCAACTAATTTAAGATTATAAATTGATTTATCTTTTTTTCTATTCACAAATAATTATGGAAGGGGTTTCCACTTAATGTTTTAAAAAATTATTGTACTCTTTTTTTTACAGATGTCAAATAATGTTTTCACAAATTACATGCATTATAAATATAGTCTACTATACTTTTTACTTATAGTTATTACGATTAAAAAAAAACTCAAAATTTTTCTATGCATCGTATGATTATAGAAAAAAAATAAAACCTCATAATTTTTTGGCACGCCACTTTTACACAATTTACCCTTCCTAAAAAATTCATCCTTATTATTAGAAGATAATTCATTATACTTTAATAATACATTATATTAAAATCATGCATTATAATTTTTAACCAAAATCTAAAAACATATATTATATTACAAAGATTTTAGCATTGTATTGTTAAAGTAAATCAATCATATAAATAGCTAAAACATAATAAGGATATTTATTGAAATTAAAAACTCCAAAACTATCGCGTGTATGGCACGAGAGAAAGCATGCTAGTTTGATATTATTGTTTCAGTGTCCCTTTTGCTCCCGTTACTTTACCTTTTTTTGGTTTTTTTTTTTTTTGGGGGGGGGGGGGGGGGGCGCGGCTGGCATTTATCACACGCCACTTAATTACTTTTTCCATATTGCTAACAAAAACACAGGTAGAAATACATGTATATCATCAGAAACATGAATTGATCAGTTAACTCCAAAGATCCTAGGACTTGATCAATGAAAAACTATTTTTGTCTTTCTATAAATATACTTCCAACTTTTTTTTAGATTATTATTAAGCCAATAATGGCAAAAGAGTAACAAAATACTACAAAAAAGCTATTGCAGTATTAGCCAAAATGATCCAAACAAACAATCATACAAAACAAAGTATACTTCCAACTTAACCTCTATAAGAAAAATCATGTTTTTATTCTCGTGAGTGTATTTAAACCAGTTGTTTTGTAATGCATTTTGATAGAAGCAAATATAGGAAAAGAAAGAAATTAATAGACAAAGATTGTTTTAATCAACAAATTCACATCACATGCATAGGAAATGAAAGCAGATGAAAAATTTTTCAATCGATTTTCACATTTTATTTCCTCCCTTTCAGTTGAATTTTTTTGAAGAAGTCCAGCAAATGGCATTTCTTATAGATTTGCATTTCATTTCTTTTCCTTCAATCTTATTTATCAGCCCACTATTTCATTTTCCTTCTTTGCATTTCGTTTTAAATGTTTAAAGGAAAAAAAAGGCATTTTCTTCCATCGTTCACTGTCAATCGAAGCATGTACAAGAAAGATAATAGGGAAATTTAGTTGTGTGTTGGTTAAAATAACACTTTAAAGATAGTGCATTCCTTTACTCAGAGTTGTGTTCTTGTTTGCTAACAGGCAAGTTGCTTTTAACGTGTTGCTTGGGGGAGGACTAGCAGTATCTGCTATGACTGAGTTGCTGCTGGTGTTTGAAATGCAGCAAACGGAGGCTTATATAAAAATAAATAAAGTTGGTGATAGTTATTTTTTTGTTTTGTTTGCCATCTGAGGGGACACAATATGGGGGAAAAGGGGTGGGGTAGTTACTATACATTTAGCATGGGAGGTTAGTGGTGTTGTCCGTGGAGAGGCCATTTCGTGAGCAATTGCATAGAAGTGGAAGTTGGTGAGAGAATGTGGTGTTGCAAGTGTCATGGTCTACGTTGGAGAAGAAGGTAAGACAATGGCAGAGCACTTACAGGCGGGAGAGTGGACAGTGTCAGAAATCCGGTGGAAGTCGTTGTGGGCGTGGTGATCTGTGGCAGCAACCTATACATTGGGTTGAAGAGAAAGATAAGAAGAGAACTTCTTTGTTCCTGAACTGAAAATTGGAATGAGTTGAGCAGGACTTGTAAGTGGGTGTTTTGGTGTTCAGTTGTTGTATAGGTTGAATCTTAGTAATACTTTGCATTGAGAAGCCAATATCTCTCATCTAAATGGTTGCATTTGTGTGATAGTAGAGTAGGGGCAACCATATTTGTAGGAATGTATGAATGTGGGTGTGCGACGGTTAGGTATAATATGGGGTTTAAGGCAGGGGTATGTGGGCATGTGCTTGTCTCTTGATATGGATAACATAAGATGGGAATTGTTTATTTTGGGTGTGTCGTAATGCATTTGAAAAGCAAAGAAACCTAGTAGGATGGAATGTGTAACCTGAATAGTCATCTAAAGTGTGTGAAGTATGTTGAATAGGGCATGATTATTGTAGGGGTAGGTAGTAGGTAGTTTGTTTGGGGGGTGGATAATAGTTAGAATGATGTCATCGAATTAATGAAGTGAATGAAAGGGCAATATTTGGATTAATTGGTATCTGTAGTGGGGAATTGGAAAGAACAGAATATATAAGAAGATAACCCAGGAATGTGCCTGGAAATATTACAGGTTACCTTATGGGTATCCCCCATAATATATTAGGCGAACCCTGGGTAGTTGTGGTTGAGAATAGCGGTTAAGTATATATGAAGGGAAATATGGATGGGAATTGTAACCCAGGTTGTTTGTAAGGGTGTTGGGGGGGGGGGGGGAGGAATATGTGTGTAACTCAAATTTTGGTGAAGGTGAGGTGACAACCACAGTAGCCAGGTTGATATCTAAGGTTATTTGTGTTTGTGCTAAGTTGGTTTGTTAGTAAACCTGTGTGGCAATATCAAATGGTCCATATATGATGGAGGTGGCAATATGGCAGTATTGTGTACGTATTTATTGTGATGAAATGAATGAATTGTACGTAATTAGAGGTGTTTTGATGTAACCAGTGTTAGTTGATATTGTTTTATAGGTGTTATAATGAAATTAAGAAGTGGGAGCAAAATGTGCCCAGAGGAAGAAGCACCTCTGAAGGTGAAGAGGAGTAGGGGGACTATGATGGATGATGAGTTAGAACTTTCATCTGGGAGTGATTTTGACCCAAAAGAGGAAGGGGAGACTAAAAGTAAAGGGAATGTGTCTTTGGTGGAGGAGACGTTACTTGAGTTGGAAACGAGGGATTATTTTGGGAGTAGTGAAGAAGAAGTGTCACATAGGGAGGCTGAGGGGACAAGTACTGGTCCAATCTACAGGAAGAAGGTTGTTTCTTAAAAGGGTAGAAGATGGAGGCATAAGGCGGCGTGTGATATGGTGGTGAGTGCAGGTGATGGAGTTGCAAAGAGGGGTCCAGTTCCAGTAAGTGTTAAGGGGAGGTGCACGCTGGAGTTGATATGCGATTTTAAGAAGAAAATGGAATATTGTCACAGAGAAGCAGTTGAGTGTAACATATTCAAACCGGTACTTGAGTATAGAGGGTTTTCGATGTAGAGGGAGTTGACGACCACACTCGTCATGGCATGGGTACCCCGAAAGAAGGGGTTCAGGCTGGCTGGCAGGGTGGTTCCATTTTTCGTGTTTAATGTGGCATTGTTCACAGGGTTGCCAGTAACTGGTAACCAAGTTGAATTTGGGGATGAATCTGAGCAGATGTTGTTTTGGGAGGTTAGTAAGAGAACAAATGGGAAAGTATATGGAGGAGAAGAGGTAGAAATTGATGAAGGAGACAAGTAGCAAGAAGCCAAAGATGCTTAGGCACTATAAAGGTGATGAAGAAGCTACGCCAAGCTAACAGGGGTGAGGAACAGGTTGGGCAGTGGCTATAATTGTTGGTTGGATGGTAATGAGTGGGTTGTTTTTTCCTCGTACACAATATGGAGCAGCATGGGATGTACAAAAGTATATTGACTACATAGGTGGTTTGGGTCAGTATTTATGGGCTGAGGTAGTGCAGAGGGTTTTGGTTGAATCATTAGAGGAGATACAGAAAAAGTTGTATACAGAAGAAGTGTTTCACGTATAAATGACTGGATTCACCCTCCTAATTTAGGTATTGATTTATGCAGAGTTTCACGTATGATATGTATTGCTAGTTGTTGATGTTGTGTAATGGCAGTTGTTTGCAAGATATACGTGGCATTTGAATTGAGAAAGTAAGAACTCAATGATTAAGTTGATGTCGTTGTGCGTAGGTGTGGTTCTATGAGCACACGAAATGTTTCGAGAAGCATGATAGGAAGAGTCATCTGCGGATAGTCATTTGGGATAAAGTTGATCATGGGGGATGGTATGATGCATTCAAGCTCTTCGCAGACATCAAGGAGTTGGAGGTGTGCACACTTATGTGAATATATAGTACGTGTTCTATGATGGCTATGAGTGTTGCGATGTGCGTGTGATATGCATGACATGTGCATGTGTTTATGTTATGGGGAGGAGTATGGTGTTGTGACATATGTGGAAGCAACAAAGTGGAATTGTGTTGAGTATGAAAGGATAGATCTATTGAAATAAATATGTGCTGATGTTTGTCCTAGAATTATGGACTTTATGACAGGTAATCCCAGTGCTACTACCGCGCAATGAGGAGAAGGTCGAACCCATTGTGGCGGCGTTCCTGGGAACAGATTACTGGCGTTACTATGTAATAGAAGCTGATGTAATATATGGTATGATATGTTATACCTTTGAGTAGTAAGTCATGAAGTTGAATATCATGATTGGATGGGTGGGATAGTTGGTCTATAAAACTGAGTGTTGTTCAATGGATGCAGGCTATGCTGAGCTATAAGGAGAGACTGGTGCAGGTGCGCGAGGACTTGTGCCTTGAGAAGGGGATGCACATGGGCACCCTGAATACATTACAATTTTAGCGTTGTAGAGCACAGGCGTTAGAAAGTAAGCTGACGAAGTTACAGGGATGGCCAGAAGAGCCAGTACAACAAGGTGGTGCTAACGATGGGGTGAGGGAAAACTTGGAGTACCATGTTATTAATGTTAGGGTTGAAAGTGTTGGTGTACAACATTTACATGGGGCAGAGAAGGCAAGGCAGCATGATGCTGAGGGAAATGCGGCAGTTAAGGACTTGGATTGTTCCCCAAGGTTATGTGGGGGTGCAGTGGGTAACAAGGGTGACTATGTTCAGGATGACCCGAATGTGGACTATGTTGATGGGGACAATAGTCTACACAGATCAGTAGCAAACCAAGCCTTACAAAGTGCGATGGGACATCATGTCCCTCACCCTGACTCTCAAGCAAGTGGAGCATTGGAAGTAGGTGAGGAAGCACCGAGGGGAGGTGCATCCTACAATGTGCAGTTAGGCGAAGCACATGCATAAGATGAAAAGGTGATTGATGGTATGCAATACGAGGCTTGTGTGCATGCAGAGATGGACATGGTTGTGGATATTGGAGGTGATGCTGTAGTGAACGCTCTGAAGACTGTGCAGCAGGGAAGTGTGGGTTGGGAGGGTGAGGCGGACGGAGGTGGTTGCAGCAATCCATGTACATCACTCACAGTTGAGGTTGGTGTTGCTAAAGACGACAGAGAGCAATGTATAGTCGAGCCGACTTTAGCGGGGACTGATGATGGTAGTGCGACAGGAGCTAAAAGGGATTCTGGGTACTTAGGTAAGAGCAGCATATCAAATCTTATCAAGCGAATGAAGACAAACCCGCGGGTGTGAAGATAGGCAGCAATGAGTGGGTCACCGTATAGGTATCCATATCGCAGTTGTGGGCATAGGACAAGGGTGAAGTCTAAGTTTGCCAGGTTGAAGGCAAAGCAAGGGAAGCCAATGATGAAAGAATCCAACGTTGGAGGTCTACATATGGAAGTGAACAGGACACATGAGAATGCCATTGTGAGCCCGGTAGCCAGTGTCATTGATGATGATTTGTCAGCGTTTTCGTCCCCAGTGCGAGTAAGACATACAACCTTCTCTATGTGTTGTGAACATGACCTATGTGCCTAATGCGGTATATGTGTACGCTATTCGTAGGCAATGAAATATTATATAACTATCCCATTATCTGTATTGAAGGAGGAGTTGGTGACAACTGTGAGGAGTGCATACAAAGGCGTGCGGGTGAACAGCAATGAGTGGTAAGTAAAGAGTAGCATAAGCTGGCATTCGCCGAAGTAGTTGTATATTTCTGTACGATGTTTTAGCAATAAAATGAACCTATGCAAGGACAACAACATAGTGCAGTGTCTGCCTAGGACTGCGGTAGCAGAATGGTTAAGAGGACTGATATACATTGTACTAAAAAGTAGAGCAGCTGACAAATCTAGAATGTATTGTATTGGAAACTTCGCTATGGAAACGTACTGTGCATTGCTACAAAAGCGGAAGGAGAAGTTCCCGAAATTGTGCTGGCGGCATGTTTTTCTAAATTACCACAACATTGTAAGTTACACAAATGCCGCTGGCATCCCTATGACAACTGAGTGATTGGTGTTTCGTCATCATATTTGGGTGTGATAAAGTGTCGATGTTATTTGCAGGGAATGTTATGCAATACAGGGCATAGTGGTCAAAAGATATAGGATGATATTAATAAGGCGAGCATACATACAGTTCGCAATGTAAGCAAACGTGGTCAATATATTCACCCTTTGCATTTACGTTTCCCCAATATGTTAATAATGTAAGCTTATTATGTCAACGACAACAGATTTTCATGCCTATACTGGACGAAAAAGGTAACCACTGGTTCTTGATGACTGTGGATTGTCCTTTGTGGTGGTTTATTGTGTATGACTCCTTATCGAGTATTGGGGATGAATACCGGGATGCCTTGGTGAGAATTGAAGTGAGTGAATTAAGCATACTCCAATTACTATCCTAAACATGACATCCTAGGTCATTCATATTTATACACTACGTCGCTTGACCTTCGTATCAACAATGATCCTCGTGCAGAAGGTGGCCTTCGCAGTTGCATTGCTTAGAACTAGTAAACTTGGTGATGCACTTAGGTTGGATATGGTGAGAGCAGAATGCGCACAACAGGACAAGTGAGTATGTTACAATGTTGGTTATACACCATTACTGCAAATAAGGCAACCTGTTGTTCGTACTTTCTGTCATGTGGTAGTGGATATGATTGTGGGGTATTCATCATGGCTTTCATGTCTTAGTGCTTTCAGTAAGGGTAGGTGCATCATTTTAGGGAGAAGTGCTTGGCGAACATGTTAAAGGGGACATAGGTAATTTCCCAGGTTATGCCCGAGGTAAGAAAGCTAGTACTTTATTTTATGACTTACACATTCCCCTGCATTGACAAGTACGACTACCAGGGTTGTTATAATTTTACAGGCTGACCGTATGTGAATCCAATGACAAGACAACCATCGCAGACAGTTTCATCATTTTATATTAATTTATTTGTTCTCAACTGTTGTCAAATATTGACTCATATACAATTTATCTGACTTTGCGAACAAGCATTGTACTTATGAAGTTGTGATCATTGCATACATTTTCTATATTGTTAGTAATGGATGTTACTGAGGCAACAAACACTATTGTTATTGTGCCAATTGGCAACAGTCTGTGTATGCGAAATTAGTAGTGTCATTTGGTGCAGTGATTGTGCAAATGAACAGGGCTGAAAATATGCCTGGCTATGAGGCCAACCACGAGACCAACACCAGTCTACCCAAGATATCCAAAGTAAAATGTTGGGTAACGCGGACTATCCCAACTATGGAGAATAGATAACCTGTCATATTACATGTATATGTGTGGGATGGGATTTCATACACTGTCCACATGAACGACTGAGGGGTTATTTGTCATGTGGTGTAGTTATGACAATGAATTGAAATTCTATAAAATTATCCACTCAATAGTGTTGACGTACCACTGCCGAATGTTTGTACGCCAATTGAGCATTGGTTAGGTACATGTCGCATGCTGCAAATCTCACAGCTTGGGAGATAAACCACAACATCAACACCCGACTTCCTAGGATACCCACAGTGAAATGTTTGATTATCCAGAACACCAAAGGTTATGACAGTTGATAACCGTGGCAAGTGAATTGGTATGTGTGGGGTGGAAGTTTGAAACCATTCCCCAGGAACATTTTGCAGTCATGTATCATGTGCAGTAATTGAAAACATAAGCTGGAATTGTACAACAGTGTGGACAAGTTGGACCTAATATGCCACTGCGAAGTGTGTGTCCCAATTGCACATTGGTTGAGAGTACGACCTGCAACTATTGCGCTGGGCGATGATAACCATGATATGTACGTCATACATCCCAAGTTATCCACAGTGGTATTCGGGGATGAAGAAACTTCCCTAGTTTACAATTACAGAGAACGTTGGTTATCCACGGTTTTCTAACGGGTTTACCTAATTAACGTCAATTATTATGATAATAATAGACGTTGGTAAGTGAACTGGTTAGGATGGGAATATCAATACTGAACAGGATATGCATGATATGAATGTCAATTACGTAACCGGGTGCAATGATGACCACCATATGTACAACATACGTCCGAGGTTGTCCATAGTAGAATTCTAGGATGGACGAACTCACCCAGTTTACAATTACAGAGAATGTTGGTTATCCACAGTTTTCTGATGGGTTTACCTAATTAATGTCGTTTATTATGATAATAATAGACGTTGGTAAGTGAAGTGATGGCTGGGATGGGAATTCAATATTGAATAGGGTATGCACAATATGAATGTCAATCACATAGCTGGGTGCGATGATGACCACCATATCTACAGCATACATCCCAGGCTGTTCATAGTGGAATTCCACAATGGCCGAACTTATACAGTGTACAATTACAGAGAATGTTGGTTATCCATAGTTTTCTGACGGGTTTAGCTAATTAACGTCTTTTATTGTAATAAATAACCTTGTAAGTGAAGTTATATGTCTAGGAAGGGAACATCAGTACTCCCTATGATGTCCCTGGATGTTTGTGACATTAGGGATAGATGTGGTCCCTCAAGACATGCATGTCAGAAATGTTGAACCTCTACCCTTGGAATAGTGACAAGTGCCGAGTGCACATTGATGTAGTTGGGGAAAGTGTTGAAAGAAAACCTATTCAGATAATGTAAGGGAGATTTATAGGAGTGTAGAAGATAGCATAACACCATATTCAAAACACATAAAACAAGTCGTTGACCACACCATACATTAAAGACAAGTTCAACATAATATGATGGGAAGCTGTGAATACGAGGACAACCAAAAAGCACAATTAGCACATAGTTAAAGGTACTGACCGACCAAGATACATGTACGCTACCTTCCTATATGTGTGTAAAGTACGACGCACATGCTGCCAGTCACCACGTTACTGTAACCCAAGGTGGTACATGCTGTACTATGCTAGTCAGTTTTTGAAGCACTTCCCCCAAAAAAAGATGCCACACTCCATACGTTACTTGGTAATGTACGCTACAATGATGACGTAGACCACAAATGTGGTTATAGAAACATATATCTACATGTACTGCTCTGTCATAGACATACTAATTTCCGACATCCACAACTTGTCCTTATCCACATAACGATGCAGAGTCGCAATTGCTATCAACAATTGAGCCCTCAATGCCCTATTGTTAACTTCAAGGGCCTGCAAAGATATCTCTTCCACCCTTGTCAGATGATGATCAATCCACATGGTTGTAGTTCCTCTATAACAATCATAATTAAAATCGTTATTTCATTATGTACATTTGTTAAAGTTATTAATTTGTGACATGTTACCCCCGTCAGTATACATGCATATATCAATAAATTGGATTGATTTTTACCTTGTGGCAAATGGTGTGCCTCCGGTAACAGTCTTCGACTATGGGGGTGATGTCAACTGGGTTCCCACAATCGCAAACAATTTCCCTCCCCCCTGATTCCTCGCTTATGTTAGCCATTAATTGCAGACTTCAATTTGTAGTTCATGATAACTATTTTATTTGGATTGGTAGAGCTCAGTCAAAGTGATATGTGGTTGTGCGAAGTTATATGGAAATAGGTGGAGAAGGTTGGTGTTAGAAATCAATCCAGTGGAGGTTAGAAAGCATTAAATAAGGGATACAAGAGGATATTTTTGAAGGGAATCTTAGGTTATTGGAGAGAGAATTCCCTTCAAGCCCACCTTCCATCCAGGCAAATTGGTGCGTGTTAAAGGAATGGGGGACCCACTTCATAATTAATGGAAGTGATGTTGTAATGATGGTAATAATCACAATCAATTGACCCTCACTGAACACCTAAATTGTTTGTTGGATTCAGACAAAGCACGTCAAACATGTAGTTATAACAAAAAGAAGTTACATATGGTGAAGCTATGATGTGGTTACTTGTTCCATAGTCCGAAAAAAAAAATTAAACATTTTCAATATGGCGGATCAATGCCATTCGTGCATCAATTCTAATGGATGACACCTACTGAAATTAAATTTATATACTGAAGCATGCTAATTGCAATGTTGAACATATCCATCAGTATCCATTCTTACTATGTCCGAGAAGTATGTTAAATTTGAAGTTACTTACAAAAGTACCCACATTGGTGTAGGTGGTTGAAGGTAGGTGATATCATTTGTGACATTTATTCTTACATAAGCCCTTCGTTTCTCCCATTACAATACCCACACTGAATACGCACACTTTGTAGGCTACCACATTACATCTTTTTAAAGTTCCCTATGGCTAACACTGGTAATTCTCAACAATTCCTACCAACCGTTGGGTGGGTTCACGGGCTTCACTTCTGCCCCCTAGACAATATCTCTCTCCAAACCTTCATGCAATTTCCCATCTGGTTGTGGGATGATTTCAACCTAATCGAGAGAAAGAAGTTGCAAAACCTTCAATGTTTGCTGCCCTCTGGTCTAGTTATCCTAGGACAAGTCCCCTTCATGAGGGAGTTTGATCAAAACTAGCTAGATGAATGGAAGGAACAATTTTGGGCTGATGGACATCGTTGCTTCCACTTGGAACATATATGCGAACAAGATGAAGTGGTGGAGGCATATGACATTGACCCAATGCTAGCATCAACATTCATTCCGCATCGTTAATGAACATCATTCGTTATGGTGTTATTTATGAAGTCACCAGTTCAACAACTGCAATCTACCAGGGTCTCATTACACGGCTACCACCAGTCACCTTTCAAGAGGTACATATTTACGTATGGAATTGCAGAGGAGTTGCCAGAGTATCTTTTGGACCAAACCTATTCACAATGACATCTATGAGGGGTTCATCTGCGATGGTACTCACAGATACATGTATTGGCAGTCGAAACGCACGAAGACTGCTTAACGAAGTGCATGAGCCATATTACTACTACAGGGGGCCCCTTGGTTTTGTTGGCGGGGTTGGAATCCTGTGGGGTAACTCGAAATTCGAAGTGTCTAAATTTACTGGCCATGACATGGACATTTCATGTATTGTGAAGGTACGCATCCCACTTAACCATCATACAGTTGGTCCGTATTGTTGTCAATGTTGAACTGTGTACTTAGCATATGATGATAACTTCACAGCCTTTGTTGGACAGCAGTCATTTTGAGTACGACATCATTTCCCACATGGGAACCATAGTGGGGTAGGGGCTGAAGAAATGTAGAAGTTTTCCATCATCACCAACTAGAAGGTACTTATCATAAACTCGTTTGCGAATCCATTGCTAAGTACGACCACATACATTAACTAGTTCGACATATAATGCTGACGTACGCATGTAATTTGACATATATTACGTGTTGTGCTAAACGGCTGCAGTTGTGGTTCAATGTAGTTAACTTCCATTACAATCGTTTAGTTCACTGTTGCCAATATCAGTGTCTTGGTTGATTTTCACGAGTTCAGTTGTTTGCCAACGACATCAATTTCATATTACAACCCGGGATATTTGTATAACAGTATCCTGGGTCATCATAATACTATAAATTCCGAATATAGTTAGCTGAGCACACGAAACACCATAATG